>PVKU01008899.1:0-68154 GCA_004027475.1 Anoura caudifer | reverse complement strand
TCTTGCATTTCTCTTAATCCCTCTTCATTCTTTTTGAGCCTCTTTTCCTTTTCTTGCTCTTTCTGGGTGTTTTTTTCTACTTGGTCCTCCAACTCACTAATCCGATCTTCTGCTTCATCAATTCTGCTTTTCATTCCTTCCACTGTATTCTTCAGTTCAGAAATTGTACTCTTCATTTCCTCTTGGCCCTTGTTGATAGCTTCTATTTCCTTTTTCATGTTGATATAGTTTGCAGTGAGTTCATCGTAGCTTCCCTGTAGTTTCTGGTAGCTCATTGAGAGCTGGTGGAGCTTCCTGACAACCATTGTTTTGAACTCAAAATCGGATAGTTGAGCTGCCTCTGTTTCATTTAGCATTCTTTCTGGGGCTTCCTCCTTTCCTTTCATTTGGGGATTATTTCTTTGTCTTCCCATTGTTTTTGAGGTTCTTCTTATTAGCCTTAACTTCTTAAATTGACCTGTTCTGGCTCCCTGGGTTTATGGTATGAACTGTGGTAGAATACCTGTGAGATTCAGAGGAGCTGTCTGTTTCAGGTATCCTGGTGTTCACAGATTCCGCTGTCTTATCTGTTGAAATGCCCCCTCCTTGGGATCGTCTCTGGTTTTTTCACAATTCCAGGGCTGGTTTTTTGTTGTTGTTTTGTTCTTTTTTGTTTTTGTCTTACTCGTGGGTATTTAAAAAGAGAAAAGAGGAAATAATGGAATGAGAAGAAAGAAGAGAAGAAAGAAAAAGAAAAAAAGAGGAAAGAAGAGAAAAAAGAAAAAAGGAAGAAAAGAAGCAAGAAGAGATAAAATTGGAAAGAAAGGAGGAAGGAATAAGGCAAGAAAGAAGATCCGCAAAGCAAAGGATGTTGAGGGGTAAAAACAAAATAAAAAATAAATCAAAAAATAAAAATAAAAAATAAAAATAAAAATAATAAAAAATAATAGAAAAAATAGAAAATTTAAAAAGAGAAAGAAGAAAAAAGAGAAAAAAGCAACAAGAAAAAAGAAAAAATAAAATTAAAAAAAAAAACCAACAACTCTTGGTATTTTCAATCTTGCTGAGCTGGTGTTTCTGGTCTTGTTGGCTGCAATCGTCTAGGGGTGACAGTATCACTTTTGTCCCTGTTCAGTGCTCATCTATCTTTGTGCTACTGTCCTCAGGGCTAGCCCTGGGCCTCTCTGCCCAGGGCCTCAGGTATAAGTTCTGAGGATGTGTGTGCCTATCCGAGTTGCACGCAGGTGCCTATGATCTCGCAGCCACCTGTGGTCACATACAGGAGCCAATCCTTGCGCAATCGTCCCCGATGGATGGCGGGCTCAGGTGCGTGGCTGCCCCTCCAGCACTGGGCACCGGAGGCTGGCGAGTTCAGGCGAGCAGCGGATCAGCCTCCCCGCGGGTGCGCACCTGTTCCAATGGCACTGGAGGTCCCGCCAGCCCAGGTGCGTGGCTGTCTCAATGTCACCAGGAGCAAATGACCTGTGGGCACCAGCCTCCTGTAAGGCCATGCCTGAAGCTGCCGCTCGGGTGCCAGGAGCCAAAGGCCCTGGGCGCTCAGGTGTGTGGCTGACCCAGTGGCGCTGGCCACCAACAATCAGGCGAGCTCCAGTATGCGGTCCTTCCCCGGGATATTCATGGGTGTTCACACCCCCAGCTTGTCTGCCACTGAGATCCCAACTCCTCTCTGTAAGATTTCAAGCAACTGGGTTTATCCCAGTGCCGCTAAAATTTTGTTTGGCTGGGGAGGAAGCAGTTGACCCAGCTCCCTCCCTATTCTTGTGGCGAGCCTGCGAGAGCCCGCCCGGGCCTCAGTCCCGGCCCTGGTGTCTGCGTTGTCCCTTGGGCTCTTATTGTTCTGAAGCACTCTCCTTACCGTCTGGTCCTCCAGTGTCCACTACAATTCCTTGATCTCCTGACTTCAAATATGCTGTGTTTCTGATGGCTGTTTGCTCCGTTCCGATGCAAATCAGCCAAAATATTCTCCTGTGTGTAGGGGGGAGCGAAATATGCTCCTTGCTACTGCGCCACCATCTTAGATCTCTGTAGGTAACTTCTTTTCTCTTGCTGCTTTTAAAATTCTCTCTTTGTCTTTAACCTTTGGCCTTTTAATTATGATGTGTCTTGGAGTGGGCCTCTTTGCCTCCATCTTGTTTGAGACTCTCTGTACTTCCTGGATTTGCACGTTTATTTCCTTCACTAAATTAGAGAAGTTTTCTTACATTATTTTTTTCAGATAGATTTCCAATTTCTTGCTCTTTCTCTAATCTACTCTTTCTGGTACCCCTATGATATGAATGTTGGAACATTTGAAGTTGTCCCAGAGTCTCCTTACACTACCCTAGTTTTTTTAATTCTTTTTTCTTCTTGTTGTTCTGATTGGTTGTTTTTTGCTTCCTTATGTTCCAAACCATTGATGTGATTCTCAGCTTCATCCATTCTGCTATTTTTTCCCTGTAAATTGTTCTTTATTTCAATTAGTACATCCTTCATTTCTGCCTAGATCTTTTTTATGCTGTTGACATCCTCACTAAGTTCCTTGAGTATCCTTATAACCAAACTTTTGATATATTTTTGCATCTGATATATTGTTTTTCTCCATCTTGTTTAGTTCTTTTTCTGGAGTTTTGATCTGTTCTTTTATTTGGACCATGTTTCTTTGTCTCCTCATTTTTTCAGCCTCTCTGTGTTTGTTTCTATGTATTATGTAGAGCTGCTTTGACTCAGTGTCTTGTTAGTGTGGCTTAATATAGTAGGTGTCCTATAGGGTCCAGTGGCACAGCCTCCCCTGTCACCCAAGTTGGGTACTTGGGGTGCACCCATTGTGTAGGCTTACACCCTCCACTTGTTTGCCATTGGCAGATCAATGGGATGGGTTTACCCAGGGCAGTCAGATGCAAGGACTGGCTATAACCACTGATGACCATCCTTCACCCTCTGTGTAGGATCAGCTGTGCAGGGGCAGGGTAGTGGTGCTCTGATGTGGTCTATAAATGTCCAATGGGGGCACTGGCCCTGAGGTTTCCAGAGTAGTACATGCCAAGGTCAGCCCCCACCTGTGTTTTGCCTGGGACACCCTGCCTGAGCTATAAAGCAATCTGGAATTGTGCTGGGCTCCTTGTACTTGAGCTCAGGTGAAGCCAAAGTGTGAATTTAGGCTAGCTGCTGCTACTGTGGGCCTGGGGCTCACTGAGGCCAGCTTCTGCTCATTTGATAGGATTTAGAAAGTTGTGAAGCATGAAGCAAGACCAGCCATTCATATGGAGAAGCAGCTTGGGTGGGCCCATAAGTTGGGTCTGGGAGAATCTCAGGGGATCTCTATGATGGGGCAAACAGTGTTTGCCAGATTTATGGTGCCTCAGATATGGCACCAGCTCACCAGCTCTGTGGAGGGAGGGTTCAGAAGTGAAACAATGGCCTCTGCTCACCTTGATGTGAGATACTTCAGTTTCTCCCTGTATGCCACCGGTGCCTTTCAAGCTGCTACCCCAGTGCTGGAGCTCAGAGGGAATGAGTCTGAGTAGGATAGTCTATGTGTGGGTTGTTTAAGAGGAACCACTTTTGGCTCCAGCAGTTTCTTCCACAGACTGAATCCCCACTAGTTTTTGCAGCCAGAAGTTGTGGGGACTTATCTTTCTGGCACCAGAACCGTGGGCTGGGGGGCTTGGTGTGGGACTGGGACTTTTCACTACTGAAATATCCCTCTTGAATTTTTATCCACCATATGTGAGTGAGAAACCAGCCTGTTCTGTGTCTGCACCTGTCTGGATGGATGTGGTTTCTTTAATTTTGTAGTTGCTAGACTTTCATTCAACTTGATTCTGATGGTTCTGAGTTGTGTTTGTTCTATATTTTAGTTTTAATTTTGATGTGGTTGTGCAAAGAGGCGAGCCATGTCTGCCTATGCTGCCATTTTGCCTGGAAGTCCTACTTTACCTATTTTAGATTCTTTGTATTTTCATACAAATTTTAGACCATTTTTGTTGATATCTACAAAAAGTCTTGATTGGATTTTGATATAAATTGCTTTAAACCTGCATACCAATTTGGGGAGAGTTGACCTCTTTACTAGGTTGAGTCTTCCAATTCACAAACATAGTAACTCTCTCCATTTATTTAGAACTTTGATTTCTTTTATCAGTGCATTTTTAATAGTTTTTAGCATCAAAGCCCTATACATGTTTATTTAGATTTATTCTTGCATATTTCATATTTGAGAAATTATAAATGGTGTTTTGTTTTAAATTTTGTGTCTGTGTAGTTATTGCTAATATGTAGAAATACAATTGAATGTTGTGTGTTGATCTTGTATTCTGTGACCTTGTTGAATTGACTTATGAGTTCTAAGAAATTTTTTTGTAGATTTCTTGTTATTCTACATGTATATTTTTCCATCATTTGCAAATAAGGAGTTTTATTTCTTTCTTAACAATCTCTACCCATTTTTCTTTTCTTTTCTTGACTAATTGAGCTGGCTTGGATTTCCAGTTCTGTGTTGAATAATAACTGTGAGGGCAGATATCCTTGTCATGTGTATTACTTTCTTGTGGAGGCTGTAACAAATTACCACAAACTTGGCTGGTCAGAGCAACAGAAATCTCTCACAGTTCTGAAGGCCAGAAGTGTGAAATCAGTTTCACTCAGCTGAAATCATGGCATTGGCAGAACTGTGCTCTCTCTAGAGCTACTAGACGAGAATCTGTTCCTTGCTTCTTCCAGCTTCTAGTGGCTGTTGGTATACTTTGGCTTGTGGCCATATAACTCCAATTTCTAAGACCAACATCTTCATGTCTCTCTCTACATCATCTTCACATTATGTTCTCCTCTGTGTCTTGTCAAATCTCTCTTTGCTCTCCTTTTATAACTATCATGTGATTACATTTACAGCCCACCCAGAGAATCCAGGATAATCTCTTCATCTCAAGACCCTTAAATTAATTGCATCTGCAAAGTCTTTGTTATATAAGATAATATTTATAGGTTCTGCAGACTTGGAGCTCATATCTTTGGGAGCTATTATTTGACCCACTATAGTCTTCCCTCTGCCCCCAAAGGTTTGTATCCATGTCATACAAAATATATTCACCCATCCCAATATTCTTAAAACCTTCAACCTATTATAGCATCAATTATGATTTTTAACGCTTTTCACTGATACTTTAATTGGAATTTCATTTGACCTTTAAATTAATTGGGGAAGAATTGACATCTATATGAGATCTATCCTGAAAAAGTCTAGCCATTGTTAATATAATGAGAATGGTTTGTGCAACATCAATGTAACCTAGCAGCCAAGGAGAATGGACTTGAATGCACATGCGTGAATAATAATGACTTCACTGTATTAGTCAGTGAGAGCAGTAGACACTGTTGAGTGAGCATGTGTACTGTATGGCCATCATATTCAAAACCACTGAGTGAGTAGAACAAAAATATGCATCAAATTCTGTGTTAAGCTTGAGTATTCCTGTGTGGAAACTATTTAGATGATTCAGAAGGCTGCAGCTATGGGCAACTTCATCATGACAACATGCCCACTCATGCATCATGTGTCCTGCAGAGTTTTTTTTTGGCAAAATATCAAATCACTCACATGACTCAGTCCCTCTACAGCCCAGATTTGGCACTGTGAGCCTTCTGCCTTTTCCCAAAACTAAAATCATCTTTGAAAGGGAAGAGATTTCAGACCATCAATGAGATTCAGGAAAATATGATGGGGCAGCTGATGGCAATTGGGATAACTGTGTGAGATCCCAAGGTGCCTACTTTGAAGGGGACTGAGGTATCATTGTCCTATGTACAATGTTTCTTGTATCTGGTATCTTCAATAAATGCCTCTATTTTTTTATAGTACATGGCTGGGTACTTTCCGGACAAATCCTATAAAAGTATTGTCATCTAGAAATACCGTATTATCTCACTTATATGTAGGATCTAAAAAAATCTCATAGATACAGAGAACAGATTGGTGGTGGTTGCCAGGGTTAGGGAGTGGGCGAAAATAGTGAAAGCATCAAAAGGTACAAACTTCCAGTTATAAAATAAATGTCATTGGGATGCAATACACAGCATGGTGACTATAGTTGATAGTACTGTATTGAATATTTGAAAGTTGCTAAGAGAAAGTGAATCTTAAAAGTTTTCATCACAAAAAGAAATTTGTAAATATGTATGGTGATAAACGATAACTAGACATTGTGGTGATCATTTCATAATATATGGAAACATTGAATCATTATATTGTACACCTGAAACTTATATAGTTAAACCTCAAAAAACATTTAGTAAAAGTATGAAAACATGCGTTGGTAATGAAAAAGCACCAAATTAAGAATAGCGAATGCTTTTGAATGAGGGAAGGGATCAACCAAAGGTATAGTGGGAGCATCAATATACTCATATATCTCTAATATCACTGAAATATATAAAGCAAATAAAGCAAAATATAATCATTAACAAAGAAAAAATAAAATAAATAAAAGTTTGTCATCTAAGAAAATGCTGTTTTTTGGGCCATTAAAATATTATCTCAACAATTTTTTGGAATTTTTAACAGAATTTTTTAGATTGATGTTAATTTTATTCTTGGTTATTTTAAGTTTTAGTGACTATTATATTGGGATGCTTCCATTTTGTTATCAAACTGATAAGTGCATATTTTCTTTATAATGGGCTCTCCTGTATAATTGGTGGATTAGTTTGGCCAGTATTTTGTTAAGATTGATTTTCTTAAGGTTTCCAGGTATGCCATCATAAGGCGAAAATTGGTTTCCTCCTAGTCGTAGCTCTTATTTCTGTTTTATATATTGTTACCTTTTTCAGAACTCCTAGAGTCATATTAAAATTAATATTGGATAATGAACATTGTTTTGTTTCTGTTATTTATAGAAATATCTCTCATTTTTTGTTGAGTATAGAATTAATTGGGTTGAGATAAAAGTACTTATGCTTTAAAGTAATGACTGTTAGTTATTTAGGGTCATAGAATCCTTTGAGGATCTGATGACAGTTTTATGTATTTTATTTCTAGAAAATGCTTGCAGACACACACAGTTTTGCACACAATTTCACGAGGTCACAACACTCCTTAATTATTATCACGGAAGATAATGGTTAAGAACTATTAAGACTGACAGTGGAAGATGGTGGCCAAATAGGTAGAAGCCAAGTCCACTTGCTCTTGCACCTAACTCTGACACTTAACTGATCTTCCAAAAAATAAAGTGAACAATCAACAGAATCTTAACTGATATGAAGTTTGCAAGTCAAAGAGTATAGAAGACACTTCAAAACAGGTGGTAAGGAAGTTTTATAGGTGGATGGGGAAAAGCCCCTGGCATGGTATCAACAGCCATGGTACCTGCAGCCATGGTGCCTGCAATCTGTGGAGAGCCTGGTCAGAGATTGCAGCTTAGCAGCTTCCTCCCCTCCCAGGGCAGGGAATACCCAGACCCAGGATGGGAACAACTTGGTTACACAAAGTTGTCAGGGGGAATGAGGCTATACACACACACAGTTAGCAGCACACCCAATGCTGCAGTGGCAAATGCCAACCAGGAAAGTGCCAGAAAATGAGAGAGATACTATCTGTGCCTAGATGTGGTGGAGGTGAAGAGCTGTGGCTGGTCATGACTGTAATAGACTCCTGACTTTTTGGAGAGGTGGACAGTCACTCAGCACTGCAGTGGAGTGCACAGAAAGATTTCTTTCAAAGGGGAATTGAGACATGCTGGGCAGAGACCCTGTGCGTGCAGCTGCCCTGCCAACAAGGACAAAGGACTGAGGGCACAATTCGCTCTCACTTGGTACAGCTGGGCAGGTTGATCAAAAAGATGTAAAGTGAGGTGATTTCTCAGCCCCAACTCAGTGCAGCTGCATAGAGTGGAGAGTGTGGGCCACTGTATGCTGTGAAGGCAGTGGGCTGGGAACAATGCACCTGAGATTATTTAAAGCCAGACTGAGCCCCTCCCTTGGTGAAACCATTGGGAAGGGAAGGTTGTGCCCAACCCCTACTTCTTGCAGGAACCGGGAAAATTCTCCAAAACTGCTGCGGCAGGCTTAACAACACTTCAGGGGGCACTTCCACAAGAGAAAGACAGCAGGAGGAAGTCCAAAAAGGGCCCATTTTGAAGTCTTCACAGGGAGACAAAGTAACTGGGTCCTAGGGCCCAATTTCTCTGAGGCCATCAAAGTGAGCAGTTCAGAAAGTGATTCAAGAAAGGCAATTCAGGGCTCTGCTCAACCTTGGCTCACACACAGAGCTGCCATCTACACCAAGCAGGAGAGAGATGACAGTTTTACACAGATTGCCCCCCACCCTGTGAAATAGACCACTATTTAATCAGTGGAAAACATTATTGGAAATAAGATGGGAAAGACTAAGATGGGAGGTATAGGGGCAGGGGGCAGGGGGAATGCAACCACAATTTTTCCGGAATACTAACAGTGTTTCCCAAACAAGACAGAAGCCCAACCTCTCAATTGCAACAGCAGCTCATTCTAGAGGCAGGTGAAAGAGATACAGGCGGTGTTGCCAGAAGTTGGAGGACTCACCTTAAGCTGTTAAGCTTTATCACCTTAAACTGATAAAAAAACTAGAGAAGGATCCAGAAAGAAGTCAGAAGGTAAACAATCAATAGCTGAGATGAATTTTACCTCGCTGTTCCTCAGAATTTGCATGTTTTTTTTCTTTTTTTCCCTTTCACATAGCCTTTTAATATTTCTTTTTGTTCTTTAACTGTATCCCAACTAATTACTGCTCTTGGTCTTTTATTTTTTATTCTTTTTATTCAGATTATATATTTTTCATATTATTGTTATTTCAAATCTCACATAACCCCTTTCCCTGGTCTTACTCCATTTTGCCTTCTTCCAAACCTTTCTTGTTGTTGTAAACTTTAGCTTCTTCCACATCACACCATGACCCTATTCCTTACTCTTACTATTTCTGATCCAACTATTCTCACAAAAGCATTCTTCCTTCCTTAAGTCAGCTCACATTCTTTTGCCCCCTCTTGTAATAGTCTCATTTCCTTTCCACCTTTATAAATTGTGGCTAATTGGGTGAGGCTATCACAGTTATTGCTGTTTTTCTCCAACAGTATTCCTATTTGTTTGTACTTCAGATCCCATAGGATACTCTCCCCTATCCTACTCCATTTTGTCTTCCTTCTTGATCAGTTGAGTGAGGAATTTTATTTTAACTTTTTCTCTCTTTTCCCTTTCTTAGCCTGGGTTCTGTTCCTTACTCTTATTAGTTTTCCTCCCCTATCATCTCAAAGTCATTTTTCTTTACTGTAGACATCTCATATTCACTTTTCTCTTCTGTATAATATGCTTATTCCCTTTCCATCTTTATTAATCTTCACTCAGCTGTTGTGATTGACTCTGCTGTGATTTTCCTGCAATTTTGTTCCCATTGGTTGAATACCTTTTTAATTTTAGTTCAAACCTTATAGTATACTTTTTCCTTTTATTACTCCACTTTTTTTGCCATTGCCTTTCCCTGTTTTACTTACATTTCAAATTTTATTCTTTCTTCCTTTGCCTCATTTCTATTCTCTACTCTTATTATTTCTCTTCCCTCTACTCACTCAAAATCATTTATCCCTCTTTTAGTCATCATATTCCCTTTTTTCTATCTTACAATATTCTTAATCTCTCTCCAATTTGATTAATCTTTGCTCAGTTGCTGTTGATATTGCCAAATCCTACAGAACTCCTACCCCAGAAGTCCACCCCACAAAGACAGGCAGACAAAGCAGAGCATTGTGAGACACAGAAACAAACAAAAAGAGTCACCTAAAATGGGGAGACAAAGAAAGAACTCCCAATCAAATGGAATGGAGTAATCCCCAGAAAAAGAGTTATATGAACTGAGGCAAGCAATCCATCAGACATAGATTTCAAAAACATGGTTATAGCCCTGGTTGGTGTGGCTCAGTGGATTGAGTGCTGGCCTGTGAACCAAAGGGTCACTGGTTTGATTCCTATTTGGGGCACATGCCTGTGTTGCAGGCCTGGTCTTCGGTTGGAGGCATGTGAGAGGAAACTGAGCAGTGTGTCTCTCACACATTGATGTTTCTCTCCCTCTCATTCTCCCTCCCTTCCCCCCTGTCTAAAGGTAGATAAATAAAATCTTTTTTAAAAATGTGGTTATAAGGATGCTCAAGGGACCAGTGACAACTGCAAACAACTGAGTGGGAACTACAACAGCATGAGAAAGGAAATAGAAACTATGAAAAAGAACCAGGAATAAATGAATAATACAATATCTAAATGAAAACTACACTAGAAGGAATTAAAATCAGACTGGATGAACCAGAATACTGAATCAGCAAGTTGGAAGACAAGTTAGAAAGAAACACTAAGGCAGAGCAACAAAACAAAAAAAAGACTCAAAAAGAGTGGGGATAGTTTAAGGGAACTTCAGGAATATATGAAATGAAACAACATTCATATAATAGGAATGGAAAAAGGAGAAGAAAAGGAGCAAGGGATAGAAAACCTGTTTGAAAAAATAATTACAGAAAACTTTTACCTATCTTGGTGAGAGGAAAAGTCATGTAAGTTCTGGAAGTGCAGAGGGTCTAAATCAAGATGAACCCAAAGAGTCCCACTACCAGTACACACCATAATTAAAATGCCAAATGTTAAAGACAAAGAGAGAATCTCCAAGGCAGCAAGGGAGAAAGAGCAAGTAACATACAAGGGAGCTCCAATAAGGCTATCAGCAGATTTCTCAACAGAAACACTACAAGCCAGAAGGGACCAGAATAAATTATTCCAGGTAGTGAAAAACAAGGACCTACAACCAAGACTACTCTGTCCAGCAAGGATCTCATTTAAAATAGATGGAGAAATAACTTCCCAGACAAAAGAAGGCTAAAAGAGTATTTCTCCACCAAGCCACCACTGCAAGAGATACTAATGGGACTGCTATAAAAAGAAGAAAGAGAGAGACAGAGGGAGAGGGAGAGAGAAAGAGAGAGTGGGAGAGTGATAGAGTGAGAGAGCAAGAGGGTGTGTGAGAGAGAGAAACACAGGTATAGAAAAATGGCAATAAATAAGTACCTATCAATAATAACCTTAAATGTAAATGAATTAAATGCTCCAATCAAAAGACACAGGATAGCTGAATGGAAAAGAAAACATGCCCTGCATATTTGCTCTATACAAGAGACTCTCGCAGAAAAAAAGATCTACACAGACTGAAAGTGAAAAGATGGGAAAAATATCCTGAGCAAATGCACATGAAAAAAATGTCAGGTAGCAATACTTATATCAGACAAAAGAGATTACAAAACAAAGCCCGTAAAAAGACACAGAGAATGACACTTCATAATAATTAAGGGAAGTATCCATCAAGAAGATATAATCATTGTAAACATATATGCACCCAACATAGGAGCACCCAAATTTATATGGAAAATCTTGGTGAACTTCAAGAAAGACAGACAGCAGCACACTCATCATAGGGGATTTTAACACGCCACTGTCAACAATGGATAGATCTTCCAAACAAAATATTAACAAGGATATTGCAGCATTGAAAAATGCCCTAGATTAAATGGAATTAATGGATATATGTAGAACCTTTCATCCCAAAGGAGCAAAATACACATTCTTTTCAAATGCACATGGGACATTTTCAAAGACAGACCACATGATAGGACACAAAACAAGCCTCAACAAATTCGAGAAAATGGAAATCATATCAAGCATCTTCTCAGACCACAAAGGCCTGAAACTACAAACTAACTTCAAGGAAAAAAACTCAAAAACACTCAAACTCATGGAGATTGAATAGCATGCTATTAAACAATGAACAGGTTAAGAAAGAGATCAAGGAAGAAATCAAAAAGTTTCTGGAAACAAGTGAAAATGAACCCACAGCAACCCAAAACTTATGGGACACAGCAAAGGCAGTCCTGAGAGAGAAGTTCATAGTGATACAGGTCTCCCTAAAAAAGAGAAACATTTCAAATGAACAACCTAACCTTATACCTAAAAGAACTGGAGGAGCAACAGCAAACAAAGCCTAGAGCAAGTAGAAGGAAGGAAATAGCCAAAATCAGAGTAGAATTAAACAACATAGAGACTAAAAGAACAATTCTAAGGATCGATAAATCCAGGAGCTAGTTCTTTGAAAAGATAAATGGACTTGACAAACCTTTAAGCAGACTCATCAAGAAAAAAAGATAAGGATCCAAGTGAATACAATCAGAAATGAAAGAGGAAAGATTATAACTGATACCACAGAAATGTAAAGGATTGTAAGAAATTACTATGAGCAACTATATGCCAAGAAATTTGAAAACCTGGATAAAATGGGCAAATTTCTAGAAAAATATATTCTTTGAAAACTGAATAAAGAAGAAGCAGAAAGCTTGAACACACCAATAACAGCTGGTGAAATTGAAGCAGTAATCAAAAACTCCCGGCACACAAAAGCCCTGGAGTGGATGGTTTCATAGGAGAATTTTACAAAGTATTTAAGGAAGAGCTAATCTTTATCCTTCTCAGACTATTCCAAAAAATCCAAGAAGAGGGAAGACTCTCAAACTCTTTATGTGGCCAGCATCAACCTAATCCCCAAACCAGACAAAGACACAACAAAGAAAGAAAACTACAGGCCAATATCACTGATGAACATAGGTGCTATAATCCTCAACAAAATTTTGGCAAACCTCATCCAGCAATACATTAAAAAGAGCATACACCATAATCAAGTGATATTCTTCCCAGAGATGCAGGGATGATACAATATATGCAAATCAATAAGCATAATACATCACATAAACAAAAGGAAAGACAAAAATCACATGATCACATCAATAGATGTAGAACAAGCATTTGACAAGGTACAGCACCCATTTATGATAAAAGCACTCAGCAAAGTGGCAGTAGAGGGAGTATACCTCAACATAATAAAAGTCATATACGAATGACCAACAGGCAACATATTTTGGTGTGCTTACTCTTGGAACCAGCCATTATGCTATTAGGAAACTCAAAGTAGCCCATGCAGAGAGACCACATGGAGAGCTGTGGAGAGAAGTTCTGAATGACAGCCCAGCTAAGGTTCCAGCCAATAGCCAAGTCACCCCTAGCTTTTGAGTTTTCCCAATGCAGGCTCCAGATATTCGGGAGCAGAGATAAGCTGTCTCTGCTGTCATCTGTCCAAACACCTCACACACAGACTTCATGAGAACAAAATATTTGTTTATTTACATTGCCATGTTTGAAGAAGTTTGTTATGTAGGAATAGTAGTGACTGGACCAGGAATTGTTTCCTGAGGTCCAAAATCAGAAGAGACACAATCCTCCTGTAGAGAAGTATCATGATAAGTAGGGTAACCAACCACCCTGCTTGCCTGGGGTGGAGCAGTTTTGTGGGATGTGGGACTTTCAGTGCTAAATCCCAGAAAGGCCTTGGTCATATTGGGATGAGTTGTTCATCTGAATTGAGGATTAAATCCCTTCAGGAAGGATGATCAGTGTGGGAGATGGGTCTTCCCAGGGGCTGGAGTCTTTTTTTTCCCCAGCTTTATTGAGATAACTGTGTAATTTTAAGGTACACAATGTAATGATTTGATACACATATATATTGTCAAATGTTGACCACAATAAGGTTAGTTAACATATCCTTTACCTCACATAATTACAACTTTTTGTGTGTGTGGTAAGAACATTTATCTACTCTCTTAGCAACTTTCAAGTGTACAATACAGTATTGTTAACTATACATTACATCCTTGAAACTTACACCTCTTATAACTGGAAATTTGTACCCTTTGACCAACAACTCATTTTCCCCACCTTTATTTTTAAAATGCACAAAAGTGCACTTGGAGCTTTATTTGTGTGATGGAAAACATTAAAAAACTTTTTAACACCTACAGATTAAGAATCTGGGTTGGAGAGCAAGAAGGGAAGTGAGAAAAGGGTAGAATTTAAGGGTACATTTCTATGCTAAGGGCAGTAATTTTCATAGGACAGAAATCCTTTAATGTGCTCATTTCTTAGGAAGTTGTCACTTGCTTGAGCAGGACTGAGAATAGGGTGATACAGATGAAGCACTCTTCTGGGGTACAAAATTTAAAGGGGTGCCAAAATACTTAGCAACCCAGATTTTAATGCAATATTAAAAAAATCAAATTGGTAAGCTATAACCCACAGGCCAGCTGACTGTTATAAATAAAGAACCAGGGCCACAGTTAGGCTGAGGCAAGTGAGGTAAAGTTGGATCCTGTCCTTGTGCAAAACATTGCTATTTTCTTCAGCGTGAATTTTTTTGCAGTAATTTTGATTTTTGACATTTTTCCAAAGAAGACATGTGAATGGCCAACAAGTACATGAAAATATGCTTAACATCATCAATCATCATGGAAATGCAAATTAAATCAAACATTACCTCATACCTGTTAGAATAGCTATTATCAAAAAGACAAGAAACAACAAGTGTTGAAGAGGTTGTGGAGAAAAGGGAACCCTAGTGCACTGTTGGTGGGATTGCAGACTGGTACAGCCACTATGGAAAACAGTATGGAGTCACCTCAAAAAAATAAAAATAAAACTACCATATAATTCAACTCTGGGTAGTCATCCTGAAGAAAATGAAATATTAACTATCTATATGGTTTTCTGAACCAATATCAACCCAATAAATTCAATAAAAAGATGTATACACCTCCATGTTTATTGCAGCATTATTTACACTATTCAAGATATAAAAACAACATAAGTGTTCATTGACAGATGAATGGATAAATAAATTGTGATATATATACACAATGGAATATTATTCAGCCATAAAAATGATAAAATCTTACCATTTGCAACAACATGGATGGACCTTGAGGGCATTATGCTAAGTGAAATCAGTCAGGGAAAGACAAACACAGTATGGTCTCTCTTATATGTGGAATCTAAAAACAAAAACAAAAAATCAACTAAACATATAGCTACACAAAACAGATTGATAGTTGCCAGACATGAGGGTAAGGGGAGGAGGTGGGATAAATGGGTAAACTTCTAAAAAATTTAAAGAAATTGATTAATTTATAATAATAAAAAGTCAGACTAGTAGTTATTCTTGGGGAAGTACAGATTTTGGGGGATGCTTGGAGGTGTAAAACTGTTGAATTAAGATATTATTTACCTTAATTGCTGAGATTTTTGTTGCTCCCTTAAATTTTGTAACTAAAGTGAATGCCTCACTTTCCTGACCGTAGTCTCCCCTGACACCCTACCCTTGTTTTTATATTGTTTATCAAGTAGCTTGGTTTTATTTGGAAAACCTCATTTCTTTACTGTAGAGAGATGCTGTTGGTGGCCCTCTTGAAGCCCTCAGATTCCCACTTGCTAGTGTGATATGCTTCTCCTTTACCTTCTATGTGCTTTGCTACTGAAGGCCTGTACCTGCAACATTCTTCAGAGGCCTCCTTTAGGCTACTAGGGCCAGAGTGCTTGAAGATTTACATTCCTTGGGTGACCCTCAGCCAGTGTCTGACAGATGCAGAAGTATCAAAACCCAGCTAGCTTGCCCCCAGACCTAGCAAACTGAAGAGCAGTTTTTGCTTCTGAGCTCCCTGTGGGATCAGCTGAGACTGGGCATCACCTAAACTCAGTCTGGCTCAGGTCCTTCCCCACTCCCTTACCAGTTTCTCCTGGGAGCATCTTCTGCATGAATTACTTCTGCTTGCAACTTCATCCCAGAGACTGGTTCTGGAAGAATCTTGCCACTCAATAAAACTTAGGAGCCCTTAGAGCTCTTTTTTTTTCAGGTTTTCCTTATGAAATTAGGTTTCCTTAGCAACTTGACTCATAACCATGGCAACTCTTCAGTCATGGTTACTAAGGCAAACTGGAGTTTTTGAAAAGAGACATCATCATTCATCACATAACATGGTGATTTGTTTTTTCTCTCCCATTTTTACTTTTTCTGTCCATGGCAGTTGTGTGTGGGCTGTAGGGCTTTTTGATTCTCTTAAAATGGTTCCTTTCAATAAAACTAGCATGAAGTGGATCAGTCACGTGACCTGAGAGACCACTGCTTGGCTGCCCCTTGGGTTGCTTAGGAGGAAGCTCCATGTTCCCAGGTAGATGCCAGGGGGTACAGTACCCAGATATGGTTGGATGCTGGAGTGAGCCCAAGATGTAAAACAGAACCCATTGCCTCATGTCAGTCTTCTCTGCCAGAATCTCCCCTAACATGCCCAGGAAAGGGGTTGGCAGAGAGCAGGTGCACTTGTAGCACCTCAATATCTGAATCTTTACCCTGATTTCAGTACGAGATTTCAATGAGGGATGTTGCTTTTTTTCTAAGGCACATACATAATTTTTTTTTTACAGTGGAAAGGACCTATAAAAAGCAACTAGCTCTTTGCATAAGGCTTCATTCTCCTTGATGTTAACTGTTTTTTTTTCCTTTTTCCTGAAAAGTTCTTCCTCTTTGGGGCTGACATTGCATGGTCTCCTGCTAGCTCAGGCTGCCTTGGCTCTTGGGGAGGCCTGGTGGGTGGGTAGGTGACCTCTTGCCATTTTGTCCTGCTGTCTGCTGGCTTCTCCAAAGAGCAGTGCAGAGGTCATGGCTGAGAGAATGGAGGCACCTTGCTGGCTTTATTTTTAAAAAGCTATGCACAATACAAAGCCCTTTATTATTCTAAAAAACCTTTTCTTTTCCTGTTCTGCTTTCTGTTTCCATGGAAATGGAGCTAGTCACCAGCAGTAAGTCAATGGCTGCAATGGCTGTATATTGTTCTTTGTTCTCTTCTCCATGAAATAAAAACACTTTGATCTCTATTTATCCTCTTTGTCAGTGGGCAAGGTACTGTCATTACAAAGCCCTCATTAGACACTGAGTCATGAATGGGGGCCAAGCAGAGAGAAATGAACTTTCTTCTTCCTTATTGCTACCAATCTCTGGAATAAATGCACCCATGGGAGAAGCTAGGGGTTTGGGACAGAGTTGATCCAGTCATCCTAACCTTCAAGTTCAACATAGAGACTCATGAATGGAGGTGTCCCTGGCTTGACATTGAGCCCTAACTGTTTTGCTGATTGTTCTCCTAGAGAAGAAATACCCAGGGTGGGCCCATATTGAGGTCAAGTAGATTTGTGCTGGTACAGTGAACACTGCTGGCACCCCACTCACAACCCCTACATTCCTTTAATGAATGTCATCTGTCTATTTCCTAGCATCTGTAGGCTTTGCTGCTAAACACAGGCACCTGTGACCTTCAGAGGGTTGTCCCTGGGGCACAAGAGTCATTACATCTGTAAAGAGTTGGTAAATGCAACAAATTTGAGAAAGAAGAACAAAGTAGGAGGGATCACCATACCTGACATCAAACTACATTACAAGGCCACGGTGATCAAAACAGCCTGGTACTGGCACATGAACAGACACAGATCAACAGAACAGAATAGAGAGCCCAAAAATAAAACCAAGTCTCTATGGTCAATAAATATTCGACAAAGGGGGCAGAAGAATAAAGTGGAGGACAAATAGCCTCTTCAACAAATGGTGCTGGAATATCTGACCAGCTACATGCACAAAAATGGAACTCGAACACCAACTTACACCATTCACAAAAATCAACTCAAGATGGATAAAAGACTTAAATATAAACTGTAACACCATAAAAGTCCTCAAGGAGCACTAGCTGGTGTGGCTCAGTGAATTGAGCACTAGCCTGTGAACCAAGAGGTTGCAAGTTCAATTCCTTGTCAGGGCACATACTTGGGTTGCTGGCCAGGTCCCCAGTGGGGGTATGTGAGAGGGAAACACACATTGATGTTTCTTTCCTCTCTTTCTACCTCCCTTGCCCTCTCTCTAAAAATAAATAAATAAAACCTTCAAAAAAAAGTCCTAGAGGAGAACATAGGCAGGAAAATTTCAGATATTCCACATAGCAACATTTTCGCCGATATGTCCTCCACAGCAAGGGATATAAAAGAAAGAATAAACAAATAGTACTTCATGAAAATAAAAAGCTTCTGAATGGCAAAAGAAAAGATCAGCAGAATGAAAAGGGAACCAACTGTATGGGAAAATATATTTGCCAATGGTACCCCAGACAAGGGTTTGATCTCCAAAATACATAAAGAACTCACATGACTCTACTACAGGCAGACAAGCAATCCAATTAAAAAATGGGCAAAGGACCTGAACAGACACCTGAACAAATGACCTGTCCAAGGGGGACATACAGAGGGCCCAGAGACATATGAAAGGATGTTCAGCATCACTAGCCATCAGAGAGATTCAAATTAAAACCACAATGAGATACCACTTCGCACTGGTCAGAATAGCCATCACAAACAAATCAACAAACAACAAATGCTGGCGGGGTTGTGGAGAAAAGGAAAACCCTGTACATGGTTGCTGGGAATGCAGACTGGTGCAGCCACTGTGAAAAACAGTATGGAATTTCCTCAGGAAACTAAAAATGGAACTGCCTTTTGACCCAGCAATTCTACTGCTGGGATTACACCCTAATAACCCTGAAACACCAATTCAAAAGAACCTATGCACCCCAATGTTCATAGCAGCACAATTTACTATAGCCAAGTGCTGGAAGCAGCCTAGGTTCCCATCAGCAAATGAGTGGATCAAAAAACTGTGGTACATTTACACCATGGAATACTATGCAGCAGAAATAAAGAAGGAGCTCCTACCCTTCGCAACAACATGGATGGAACTGTAGAGCATTATGCTAAGTGAAGTAAGCCCAGTGGTGAAAGACAAATACCATGTGATCTCACCTATAAGTGGAACCTAATGAACAAAACAAACAAGCAAGCAAAATGTAACCAGAGACATTGAAATTAAGAACAAACTGACAGTAACCAGAGGTGGGGGGAGGAAAATAACAGGGGAAAGAAAGGAAAGAGTCATCAAAGACCATGGATAAAGGACCCATGGACAAAGGCAAAGGGGAGTAGGATTGAGGGTGGGAGGTGGGGGTGGGTGGGGGTGGGAAAGTGGTGGTGGGAAAATGAAGATAACT
Source organism: Anoura caudifer (assembly GCA_004027475.1). NCBI lineage: Eukaryota > Metazoa > Chordata > Mammalia > Chiroptera > Phyllostomidae > Anoura > Anoura caudifer. The sequence continues at coordinate 49,159 of PVKU01008899.1, read as the reverse complement.
GTATTTGAACATTAATTAAAAATGATTAAAAAGAGTTGGTAAATGTTTAGCATCTGGCTCTGTAAAAACAAAACAAAAACTAAAAAGTGAACAAACTAAACAGCCCCCACATCAAAGTCTTGGTTTGTAGCATTTGTCATTTTCCATGGTGTAAATACTCCTATTACGGTTGATTTCAATCTAACAACCTGATTGTACTGAATTCTGAATAGGGAATAATTGTCTCTCAGGGACAAGTACAAAATGGCTCAGCACACCATTAGTAGGAAAAGCCTGTAATTTCCATTCCCACGACATCCACTATCAGGCTGCCAATGAAAGACTGCTGTGGAAAAACAAAATCCAGCTCTCTAGTCTCCAAGCAGAACAAACCCTGTGGTGCAATTGACACTCTTGAACTCCTTCTGGGGTTCAGGCAGAGTCTGGGACTTCACATGAAAGTATATTTTTGCCTTGTTTCTTCCCTTTACTTATCCTGCTTCCTCCACTCCCTTACTGGCTTTTTCTGGAAGTACTTCTTTAATGAGTCATTTGCACATAAATCCTCATCTGGGGGTCTGCTTCTAGGAGAAACTGATCTAAGATAGTTAATTACATATTGTGCTGCCAGAGGTAGAGAGAAAACCCTCTTTTAAAAAAGTTTTGCTTAATAGATGGACAGTGACAGAAAGGAATATAGTTACTTTTAGGTCGTGTATTTGTTGAATTTGAGGGTTTTGCAGACTAGGAATTGGAGAATATAAAGTAAAAAAAATTGAAATTCTTTGATAGTCTCTGAGTCCTGTCATCTTAAATAAGTGGAGGGAATCAAAGGACTGAAGGTTGCTAGGTTAGGGAGCTACTTGTGAAGAATATTTATTTGAGGGAAAGGGGATCAGTGACAATGAGGAAAACAATATTAATTATTATCATTAACTGAGAGCTTCCTGTGTGCCAATCACATATTTAGTACTCTACTGACATTCAGCAATATGTTTACATAATATGTCTTTATTGATCCCTTATTATGTACCAGACACTGTAGTAATCACTAGTAATGTCAGAAGTAAACAAAACAAAGTCCCTGCTCTACTGGAGCATACACTCTAAAAATAAACAAACATGGTTATAGTATGTTAAATGATACAAAAAAAAAATAAAGCAGGCAAATAAGTGTATTGACTGGGGTGAGAGTGTATATTAGTGTCCTAGGGTTTCCATACTAGATTACCACAAACTGGGTGGCTTAAAACAACATGAATTTATTCTCTCACAGTTCTGAAGGTTAGAAATCTGAAATCAAAATATTGGCAGGTCCATGTTGTCTGAGGGCTCTAGAGGAAAATCTGTTCCAAGCCTTTCTCTCAGCTTCTGGTGTTGCTGGCAATACTTAGCATTCTTTGTCTTCTAAACAAATCCCTCCAATCTCTGCCTTAGTAGTCTCATGGCATTTTCTCTTGAGCGTCTTGGTAACTCTTCTCTTCTTGTAAGGATTCCAGTCATATTAGATTAGAGCGCACACTGATGGCATGTGATCTAATCTTAACTTGATTACATCTATAAGACCCTATTTCCAAATAAGGTCACACTCATAGGTCTTGAGGGTTAGGTCCTCAACATCAAATGTTCTGGGAAGACACAAGTGATTCACAACAAGGTGCCCTCTTTGTACATGTGGATATTCTTACCCTGACTGGTGTGGCTCAGTGGGTTGGGCATCATCCCATGGACCAAAAGGTCACTTGTTTGATTACCACTTGGGGCACATACTTAAGTTGTGGGCCAAGTCTCCAGCTGGGGGCATGTCAGAGGCAACCAACTGATGTTTCTCTCATACACTGATGTTTTTCTCCTTCCCTCCTTCCCTTCTCCTCTCCCTAAAAATAAATAAATAAAATCTTTTAAAAATGTATATTGATTTATTTAAAGACAGCAATGATGAACATATTGCATGTTAACAGCATCTTAGTATTGCTACTATATTAGTTCTGACCTGTAGACCCTCTGAGATCTTCCCTAAAGTGTTAGTTTATTCTAGGATATAAACAAGCTTAACAAAGGACAAAACCTGGACAGTGAATTTTATTTGTGTCAGCTTATAATATTTGAGTCTGAAAATCTATAAAATGTGTTAAAATCTGAGCAAAGTTCTCTCAATTTTGGTGGGCTTATTTCTTTGGTATACTTTTTGCCTTCAACTACAGCATGAATGGTTGCTTTTTGCTGTAATCTGCCTAGATGACAATTTGCTATGCTATATGTTGACTTTATTATGCTTTTATTTATTAAGGAAAATGAATAAAAGTTCTTCATTTATTAAAGAGCTAAAATTCATTACAGTTATATTAAAATCTATATTTCAAAAATATACATGTTTCTGTCATTGTGGTTAGTAGGTAACTGAATACATTTTCTGAAGCCACCCATGATCCCATCTTAATCAAATGTCGTAATCTCCTCTGATAATTTTTGGCTTTTGCCTTCCCTAAACCAAATCCTAAATAAAAATAAAGTGAAACTCTCAAAATATCTTTTCACACCTAAAAGCATTTTTCAGATTTCTCTAAGGGACTCTGAAAATTACAAAGAAATAAGTAAGTTTATTTGATAAATTACAATTGATGACTTTCATAGAAGAGTTGCCAAATTAAAAGAGATGCTCAGCTTTCACTAGGTTAAATTTGCATAGGTAAGTTTTTTAATAAGAATATTTTAGAATTTGGAAATTCTGTGCAACATTCTTAGAGATTTATCAATGCCCTTGCTCTCCAGAATATGATTCTGTTTACTAGAGTATTGTGGTTGCTTTGCTTGATGATATTAGGCAATAATAGTATAGTGTCACCAGCTACAACTTTAGGTGTTATTTAAAAATGTATACTTGGCCATAATTCTCCTTTTTACATTTGAATCTAGTCCAGTGGTTTTAATCGGGAATGCCCATTACACTTACCTATGGAGTTTAATAAACACACAGATGTTTAGGACCTTCTTCTGACTCATGGAATTTCTTTACTTGATATTTTTGGTATATTCATGATATATCTCAGAAATATTTATTATATTATAATTATCTTTATTATATATTATATTATATTTATTATATTATAATACTATTTTATCATTATATTATATTGACATTTTATTATATTATATACTATCCCTCAATATTTTTCTCTGTAAAAATGTTTATTTATTTTTATAAATCAGATGCAAAATTCATTATCTTCCTTGAAAATAGTCTTTTTTAATATTTCTTTTTTTATTGTAGTTTTTCCATTACCATTTATTCCCCTTATACCACTGTCTCCCATCAATCACCACATGGTTGTCCACGTCCATGAGTTCCTTTTCATTTTGCTCAATTCCTCCACTCTGTAACCCCCCTGAAAATAGTCTTTTTTATAATTTTTTAATTTTAATTGTTGTTCAAATACAGTTTTATGCCTTTTACCCCCCATCCCAGTCCACCCCCTCAGCCCTCCCCACCTCCCTGAAAATAGTCTTAATGATACTGTTTATAGACATTTTGTCTAAAACTTTTTGGACTGGTTTTATTATTGTGTTTTTTATACCACAGAAATAAACACGTTTCCTTATCAGCTGCATTATTTTTGTTATGAACTCTTATCAGATCTTTCACTTTTGAAAATTATCAGAAGTAAATTAAACACAGCTGGTTGAGTCTCTGTCATCTAGAGGTGGGGTTTTTTTTGGTTGTTTTATTGTGATTCTTCTCTGATGGCTCTGCATTCAGCACAAGCCAATGTTCTTGTCTTCAACAAGGAATGACTGCCTCAGAGCCCAATGGACAAGGTCTGTATCAAATACGAAGAATAGGGAATTCTAGCTAAACTGACTTGGTAGGATTCATGCTAAAAATGGACAGCGCAAAGACAAATGCAGAAGACCAAAAGTTGAGGCCTAGTTTGGTCAGGGAGAGAATCTTTGTCACAGAAAATGTTAGGAATTCAGCAAAGTAAGTTGATTTGGGGACATATTTTACTTGGGTTTAATGGGCTATAATTATGAGTTTCTCAATTACTTTTGTCAGATAAAAAAACAGATTCAGAATTGGTAAGGGGAAATTTTCTCAAGAGGATTATTGCTGGTGGGGAAAAGGGACTACTGCAACAGGAAGAATGCTCTGACCATAGATCTGCAGGCCTCTCAAGGCCTAGGCAAAAAGGGGTTTCCTTTATTGAGAAGAGTAAACAAGACTAAAAAGAGCTGTGTGTGGAGAAAAGGTGATGAAGGTGTGGCTTACACAGATCCCTAGCTGATCAGAGAATATTCTACCCAGAAGTCAGTCTACTCTTAGAGGGAGCTGTATGCTGGCTTCGGCTGAGGGTGCACCAATGTTTAGAAGTTAGGAGGAGGGAGAAAAGCTTAACCAAAGTTTGGTTAACAAGTGTTCGGTTCTGTTTAATCAGTGGGGACCCACAGTTCAGCTAATCATCTGTGAAACAAAGAACAGAAATTTGGAGGTAAACACAGGGACATCCCTGAGTTCTATCTAAGTCATATGGGGTAAGGAGGTTCTTTGTGGTAAACTGTTTAATTCTTTCTATTGCAAATTAAATTACAAAATTATCATTATCTGAAGAAGTGATTAAAAGTATTTTATTTTTAGAATGATGGCCCCCAAAACAACATGATTTCTTGTTTTCATATCCCTGTTTTGCAGGAACATAGGGTAAAATTTATCATTGTCACTTTTGAATGTAGTTATTTCTAGCTATCTGAGTATAAGAATGGCCTCTAGGAGTAATTCTATTACCTACATTACTGACCAACCAGGTGTGACAGAAAAATGCAGGGTTACTCTTCAAGAGACAGAGATGAATTCCTAATAAAAGCAATAAATAGGATTGTTGAAAATTCAATTAATGAAGAAGAGGGAGTTATAGGAACACAATGGGAAAATATGTAAATTTCTTGTAGACTTGACATGAAATATCAACATTCTTGAAGATTGCAACATAATTCTTGATACAACACAGAATAAGACAGTGAGGGCGCACTGGATAATGAGTATTGTCAAGTCAAAGAATATTAAAGAAGATTAAAGATTCAACAACTGAACAAAAAATGAAATGCTTTTGTAGAAACTTGATAGAGGTTTCCTGTATTTGATGACTACCCTAAAATTTTACATACTATACGAGTCATGAAGCTGCAAGAAACAATTCTAAACTACCAATTGTAAAATATAAATTTTGATCACTTGGGCTAGAAGGAAGACAATTATCTTTTCATTCTTTCTATTGAAATTTATATTACAAAATTATCACTGTCTGAAGAAGCAATTAAAAGTATTATCTATTCTTAGAATAATGGCCCTAAAGCATCATGACTTCTTGTTTTCACATCTCTTGGCAAAGTGACTTTCCAGCTCCTCTATCATGAGGTGGAATCCATTCCATGCTCCCTAAATCTCCACTGGCCTTGTGATTTTTTTTAACCAATAGAATGCAGTGGAAGTGACACTGTAACTTCTGCCTCACAGTTTCTGTTTGCACCCTCTTGGGATGCTCCTGTCATAAGGTAAGACAGATTAGGATAGATGACAAGAAATCATGTGGAGAAAGAAGCTCAGCTGACAGTGAGCACCAAGGCTCTAAACCTGTGGATGAGGTGATCTTGCACTTTTCATGCTTTTTAGTGGCCATCTAATTGCAACTGCATGAGTCAGCCCAGATAAGACTCACAGGAGAATTTACCCACTCAACACAATATCATGAGAAATAATAAATCATTCTTGTTTTAAAGCACTAAGTTTTAGAGTTGTTTGTTAGTAGTAGATAATTGATACAGGTATGAAGCAAAAAAAGAAAAAAAGCAAGCAAATAGTGTGGTGGTATGCCAAGTCATTAATTAATAAAAGTTATTTTTTTTAATTTATGATATTGTGGTACTTACTGGCCTTTTAAATTTTGTATTTACTGTGAATTCTTTCTTTTTCTAAATAAATATTCACTTTCTAATCTAATTTTATATTTGTAATTTTGTATTCTTTTTGTTAAAGAGAAACTCCAAATGGTTTTAGGCCTTAAGCCTCACAAAGCCTGAAGCTAATAGGAAGTCTTCTCTTCATCACTCATTACCTCCCTTTCTAAAGGCCTGCCTCATCACATTTCAAACTTCCACCCACCTTCTACCCCAGCTGCTTTGAGTCCCCCTCCTTCCTGAACAAAATTTCTTGTTGTGGTCCACCAGGGAACAAAAAGCCCTAAACAATATCAAATTATAGGTTTCTGGCTACCAGTGGAGTCACTCATGGGAAGTCTAGAATGGGGTAGAAGGGTAGGAGAGCCCATTAAAGAAATGTCCTATTCTTAGTAGTGCCAAGAGGAAGTTGGATACCTGGTAGATAAGTAAGTACACACTGGACAGCAGAGAACAACAATTCCCTCCTACTTAGTGTACCAAACTTGATGCCTTGCCTATATCCCTAAAGCCTTTTCTGTGGAGCCAGCATCCAGACAGGGGAAAGAGGCTTCATGTTACAGGTCCTAGAACCTGGGAAATACTCCCCTTCCCAGCTTGGAAGCCTGAATTTAGATGGTACTCTGTTTTTCCCTTTGGGCTGCAGAGATGCAGCCAATAACAGGTCAAGGCCTTTGTCAGGAGGGTTCCTTGTTGAGAGAGAATGTGGTTGGATAGTAAGGGGAAGATAGACAAGGAACCATGGTAGCAAGTTGGCCATTCTTTGCAGTATAACATAGAGGTTAGAACACAGGTTCTGATGCTAGACTGACTAGGTTTAAGTCCCAAGTGTTTTTGACCTTGGAAAGTCATTGAAATTTTATGTGCCTTAGATTTTTCATCTATAAAACAATATACCAATAGTACCTATCTGTTCTGGTTAAACCATGCCAAACTCAGTGGTATAAAATAACCACTATTTTATTATGCTCACAAATTTTGTGGGCCAGGAATTCAAACAGGACATAGTAGAGACAGTTCATCTCTGTTCCATGATGTCTGTTGTTTCAACTGGGAATATGTGAAAAGCTGGGGTGATTTGAGGGGTGGGGGCCTGCAATCATCTAGAAGCTTCTTCACTCACATCTGATCCTGGGCTGAAGAATGGGATTGCTGACCAGAGAACTTCCATGTGGCCTCTCCATGTGGCTAAAACTTCTCATAGCCTGGCAACTGGGTCCCAAAAAGGAGCACCTGGACATGTCTTATGAGAATCAAGCAGAAGCTACATGGCCTTTCATGACTTACCAAGTCAAGTGGTATAACTTCTCCTATCTCTATTAATTGAAATAGTCTGAAGCCCAGCCAGATTCAAGGAGAGGGGGAAGACTATATTGCTTGAGGAGAGGACTGTCAAAAATTTAGGTTATCCAGTTTTAAAACCATCATTCTATCCCATAGGTTAATTGTGAAAATTGAATGACCCATTACATACAAAACATTTAGAACAGAGCCTAGCTCATTGTCAATGTCATTATGCAAAAGCCTTTATTATTATTTATAGGACAGAGTTCCTCTGGGAAAGGTTTTTGTCAGAGTAAAGGCAGAGTTTGGGACAATGTTCAAAGAATGACCCCAAGTAGGTATCTGCAGAGTGGGAGGCTGGAAACACCTTAAGGGTGGGCTGGCCCAGCTCAGACAGAACCTGTTTCCTGGGCTGTAGCTTCAGGGCCAGCTGTCATCTGCCTTTCCCAGGGCCTGTAGAATCCAGATACATATGGGGCCATCAGAAACAACAGAGTAGGTCCCTCACTCTCTTGTGGAGGTGGTGTTCCTGCCAAAGCTTGCCCCTGGAGGGTGACCCAAAGATGTGCCTAAAGTCCCATGAATAAAGGCTTCCCTCTGGGGTGATGCTTTACTCTAACAGTAATCAAAGCCTTAAAAGCTTCTGCCAACACCAAATCTCACTCCATGGGAAACAGTTCTGTATGTGTTCCCACATTTTGGGGAGAACAAAATTCCAGCTTTACTTGTGAGCCTCTTTCAGAAGCCTTCTGATCTGCAGCAGGGACAAGAGCAGACATTTAACTCCTCCTCAAAAAACAACACCCTAAGATCTTGCTACTCTAAGTGTGGTCCATAGACCAGAAGCATCAGCACCCATCACTTAAGAGCTGGGAAAAATGCAGAATCTCAGGACCCACCCCAGAACCTGTGTTTCACAAGATCTCAAGGTGATTCTTACACATGTTAGAGTTTGAGAAAGACAGGCTTAAATTACCAATGGGCTCTTACTTCCCCTATTCAAGCCAATTCCTGACATTTCATGCCCTATTACTATCATTATCATTACTTATTTAAAAGAAGATGTGCCCTGGCTGGTGTGGCTCAGTGGATTGTCTTTTCACTTTTTTGATGGTGTCCTTGAAGTGCAGAAGTTTTAATATTGATGAAGTTTAATTTATCTATTTTTCTCTTTCACTTGTGCTTTAGATGCCATGTATAAGAAGATATTGTTGGGAAGATTCTAGATTGTTAAGGAGTAAGTGGAAGCTGCACTAACCTCTTCCCAGGACCAATCTGGAATTACAACTAAATTGTAGAGAAATCATTTTGAATAATCAACTGAACACTAGCTGGAGAGAAACCTTATAACAATGGAAAGACAAAAGAAAATACTTTACCACAATGTGACTGGTAGGGAGTGCAGAGGAGATGAGAGAGGGCTGGCTGGGCTCCCATGGGCAGCACCTGAAGTCTAAGAGGGATATTTCAGTGAACAGGGGGATCTCCTGAGAAGTGTGGGGTCTAAACCCCAAGCTAGGCTCCCCAGCCAACAGCACCAGAGCCAAGAAAGGAACCCAGATAACATCTAGCTGTGAAAAGCAGCAGGGGTTCTGTCCACCAGGGAGAGATGGCTGGAGACACAGAGAGTCTCTTAAAGGGCCAAAATACAAAATTTCATTTTCAGCCTCTTTCCCTGGGGGCCAGCAAAGGGAGGGCAGAGTGGACTAGAGATGCTGGAGGAGATTCTAGGTTTGGTAGCTCTGGAGAAAGAAATGAAGGAATAACTGCCAGGATCCTGGTTTACAGTCATTTCCTGTACTGCAGAGGCCATCTCTCTTGGGTAGAGCACTCTTCTCTGAATGGCCTTAGCCTTAGCCTTAGGGGAAGCAATAGCTCAGCCCACAAGAATTACTCTGTCCTGCCCTGTGGTGCTTAAGCCTGACTGCTGATTAATGATTGATTAGATCAACACCTGGTTAGTTTGACTGATTAGTTTAACATCTAGGAGGAAAATAAAAAGAAGCAGCCAGAAAGGGAAGGCAAAGAAAGAGACCCCAAATGAAAGAACAAGAGAATTTTCCATAAGAGCTAGATGAAATGGAAGTAAGCAATTTATCAGATGGAGAGTTTAGAGTAATGATTACAAGGATATTCAATAGCATGAAAAAAGACATAGAAACCATAAAAAGGATCCGTCAGATAAAGAATGCAATATCTGAGATAAATAATACAGTAGGCCCTGGCTGGTGTGGCTCAGTGGATTGAGTGCTGGCCTGTGAGCCAAAGGATCACAGGTTCAATTCTCAGTCAGGACACATGCCTACAGGCCAGGTCCCCAGTTGGGGTCTTGTGAGAGGCAACCACACATGATATTTCTATCTCTTTCTCTCTTCCTTCCCCTCTAAATAAGTAAGTAGTAAGTAAGTAAATAAATAAATAAATAAGAATAATACACTGGAAGGAATAAACAGTAGGTTCAATGAAGCAGAGGATTGAATCAATGTCTTGGAAGACAGGGTAGAAAACAGCAATCTGGAAGAGCAGGGAAAGGAAAAAGAATTTAAAAAATTAACAGAGCTTAAGAAATATCTTGAACATGAAGTATGACAACATCCACATCATAAGTTTACCAGAAAAAGAGAGTTAGCAAGGGATTGACAACATATTTGAAAAAGTAATGACTGAAACCTTCTTTTATCTGGTAAGGGAAAATGTCTCACAAGTCCAGGAAGCTCAGAGAGTCCCCCAAAATTTGGACATAAAGAGACCTACACTGAGAAATATCATAATTAAATGACAAAGCTTAAAGATAATGAGAGAATCCTAACACCTGCAAGAGAAAAGCAGGTAGTTACCTACAAGGGAGCACCATTAGACAGTCATCTGATTACTAATCAGAAACACTTCAGGCCACAAGTGAGTGGTGTGAAATATTCTAGGTGATGAAAGTCAAGGACCTACAACCAAGGCTACATTACCCAGCAAGGCTATTACCTAAAATTGAAGGAGAAATATAAGGAGCTTCTCAGACAAGAAAAAGTTAAAGGAGTCTGTTAACACCAAACCAGTACTGCAACAAATGTTAAAGGGCTTAGAAGAAGAAGGAGGAGAATAAGGAGGAGGAGGAGAAGAAGAGAAAGAAAAAAAAAAAACAACAACAGAGGAGGCAGTTTAATGACTATATATCCTGATTTGCCTTATATGCTAGCAAAAATATTGTGAATAGTACCCATTTTAATCCTTAAAATGTCCATAATAAATTACTATTTATGATTACTTTCCCCCCAAATGGCACTACATATGTAGCTATCAATAATCACCTTAAATGTAAATGGATTAAATGCTCCAACCAAAAGACAGAGGGTAGTTGAATGGATAAGAAAACAAGACCCATATATGTGCTGCCTCCAAGAGACCCATTTCAGAACAAAAGATACACACAGACTAAAAGTAAAAGGTTGGAAAAAGATGTTTCATGCAAATGGAAAATTAAAAAAAGGCTGGGGTAGCTGTACTTATATCTGACAAAATATACTTTAAAACAAAGGCAATAGTAAGAGACAAAGAAGGACACTGTATAATGGTAAAGGGAACCATCCAACAAGAGGATATAATTTAGTAAACATTTATACACCCAACATAGGAACTGTTAAATATGTAAAGCAACTCTTGATGGACATAAAAAGAAATATCAAGAGAAATACAGTCATTATTGAGGATTTTAACACCCCATTGACTTCAATGGATAGATCTTCCAGGCAAAAAATCAACAAGGAGACAGCAGCCTAAAATGACACACTAGATCAAATAGATTTAATTGATATCTTCAGGGCATTTCATCCCAAAGCAGCAGAATATATATACTTTTCAAGAGCACATGGAATGTTTTTAGGGATAGGCCACATGCTAGGACACAAAACAAGTCTCAATAAATTTAAGAAGATTGAAATCATATCAAGCATCTTCTCTGACCACATACTATGAAACTACCAAACACTCACAAGAACACTGAAAACATGCAAAGACATGGAAGCTAATAACATGGTATTAAACAATGAATGGGCCAACCATGAGATTAAAGAAGATATTAAAAGATACTTTGAAACAAATGAAAATGAATACACAACAACCCAAAATCTGTGGGACACAGGGAAAGCAATTCTAAGAGGGAAATTCATAGCATTACAGGACTATTATTTAAAAAAAAAAGAAAGAAAAGAAAAAGCTCAAATATACAATCTAACACCATACTTAAAGGAACTTGAAAAGGAACAACAAACAAAGCCCAAAGTGAGTAGAAGGAAAGAAATAATTAAGATCAGAGCAAAAATAAATGAAATAGAGTCTAAAAAAATACAAAAGATCAATGGACCCAAGAGATGGTTCTTTTGAAAGGATAAACAAGATTGACAAATCTTTAACCAAACTCATTAAGACAAAAAGAGATGGGACCCAAATAAATAAAATCAGAAATGAAAGAGGAGAAATAACAACTGATACCAAAGAAATACAAAGGATTGTAAGAAAATATTATGAACAATTACATGTTAACAAACTGGATAGCCTGGATGAAATGGGTAAATTCCTAGAAACCTAAAGTCTTCCCAAAATAAATCAGGAAGAATCACAGAATCTGAACAGACGGATTACACCTAATGAAGTTGAAGCAGTAAGCAAGAATCTCCCAACAAACAAAAGCCCTGGACCAGATGGCTTCACAAATGAACTTTACCAAACATTCCAAGAAGAACTAACACCTCTCCATCTCAAACTATTTAATAAATTCAAGAGGAAATGTTCCTAAACTTATTTTATGAGGCCTGCATTACCCTCATTCCAAAACCAGATAAAGACACCACAAAGAAAGAAAATTATAGATCAATATTTCTAACGAACATAGATGCTAAAATCCTCAACAAATATTAGCAAACCGAATTCAAGAATGCATCAAAAAGATCATATGCCATGATCAAGTAGGATTTATTCTGGGAATGCAAAAATAGTACAACATTTATAAATCAATAGATGTGATTCACCACATACACAAAATGAAGAATAAAAACCACATGATCACATCAATACATGCAGAAAAAACATTTGATAAAATACAGCACCCATCTATGATTAAAACTCTCAGCAAAGTGGGAATAGAGGGAACATACCTAAACATAATAAAGGCCATATATGACAAACCTACTACCAGCATTATACTCAACAGACAAAAACTGCAAACGTTCCTTTTAAGATCAGGAAAAAGACAGGGATGTCTACTTTCACCTCTTTTATTCAACATACTGCTGGAAGTCTTAGCTATAGCAATCAGACAAGAAGAAGAAATAAAAGGCATCCAAATTGGAAAGGGAGAAGTAAAACAGTCTTGATTTGCAGATGACTTGATACTGTCCATAGAGAACCCTGTAGATTCCATGAAGAAACTACTAGACCTGATAAATGAATTCAGCAAAGTAGCAGCATACAAAATTAATATTCAGTTACATTTTTATATGCCAATAATGAACTAACAGAAAGGGAAATAAAGAAACAAATTCCATCCACAATTGCTTCAAAATAAATAAAATACCTAGGAATAAACCTAACCAAGGATGTAAAAGACCTCTACTCAGAAAAGTATAAGACACTGAAGAAACAAATTGAAGATTCAAATAAGTGGAGGCACATACTATGTTCATGGATAGGAAGAATTAACATCATCAAAATGTCCATACTACCCAAAGCAATTTATAGATTCAATGTAATTCCTACCAAGATGCCAATAACATATTTCACAGAACTAAAATAAATATTTCAAAAATTACATGGAACCACAACAGGACCTGCCTACAAACAGCAATCCTGAGAAGGAAGAACAAAGTTGGAGGAATTATGCTACCTAATATAAAACTATACTACAAAGCCATACTAATTAAAACAGCACAGTACTGGCATAAAACAGACACACAGATCAATAGAACAGAATAGAGAGCCCAGAAATAAACCCACACCTTTATAGTCAATAAATATTTGACAGATGAAGCAAGCACATACAATGGGATAAAAATTGTTTATTCAATAAATGGTGTTGGGAAATTTGGACATATATGTGCAGAAAAATGAAACTAGACCACCTTACACCACACACGAGGACAAATTCAAAATGGATTAAAGACTTAAATGTTAGACATGAACCTGTAAAAATCCTAGAAGAAAACATAGGCAGCAAAATCTTGGATATTGCTCATAGAAAATTTTTTATCAGATATATCTCCCTAGGCAAGGGAAACAAATGGGACTTGATCAAACTAAAAATTTTTGCACAGCAAAGGAAATCATCAAAAAATAAACAGACAACCCACAGATGGGAGAATCATTCACCATATTCACCAATACATCTGATAAAGGATTAATATCCAGAATTTATAAAGTACTTACAAAACTCAACACCAAAAAAAAAAGGAATTAAAAAATATACGAAGGATCTGAATAGATACTTATCCAAGGAAAATATACAGATGCCCAACAGACATATGAGAAGATGCTCAATGTCACTAATCATCACAGAAATGCAAATAAAAACCACAATGAGATACCATCTCACAACAGCCAAAACGGTTATCATCAATAAATCAACAAACAAGTGCTGGTGAGGATGTGGAGAAAGGTGAACCCTTTTGCACTGTTGGGAATGTGGACTGGTGCAGCCACTGTGGAAAGTAGTGTGGAGATACATCAAAAATTTCAAAATGGGTCTGCCTTTCAACCCAATAACCCCACTTCTGGGAATATGTGAAGGAACCCAAAACACTAATTTGAAAGAACATAAACACAAGCACCCCTATGTTCACTGCAGTGTTATTTACAATCACCAAGATATGGAAGCAGCCCAAGTGTCCATCAATAGATGAGTGAATGAAACAACTATGGGACATTTACAGAATGGAATTCTACTTGGCTGTAAAAAAAAGAAAATTTTATCCTTTGCAACAGTATGGATGGACCTGGAGAACATTGTATGAAGTGAAATAAGCCAGTCAGAGAAAGACAAATACCATATGATTTCACTCATATGTGGAATCTAATGAACAAACTTAACTAATAAGGAAAGTGGGGACAGACTCATAGATGGAGAGCAGGATGACAGCTGGGGGTGGGGAGGTTAGGGGTGGGGGGAATTTAGCAAAAAAGAAAAAGGACTCATGGACATGGACAGCAGTGCAGTAATTGCTGGGAGTAGGGAGGTATAAGGAGGCTAAATGGTAATGGGAAATATATAATAAAGATAAAAAAAGAAAATATTGTCTCATCCAAATGAATGAAGATTTACCCCCTTTTCTTCTGAGTTTTGTTGTTTAAGCTATTACACCGAGATCTATGATTTCAGTTAATTGTTGTATATGGTGTGAGATAGAAATCCAACTTCATTCTTTTGCACGCGAGTATCCATTTGTCCCAGTGCCATTTGTTGAAATTACATTTTTCCCAATTGAATTGTCTTGGCACCCTTGTTGACAAATTAGATTTTAAATAAACATCAAACGTGATAAAATATAGTATTAAAAAGTAATAGAAAAACACATGTAGACTTATGCCTCATATTAATGGCCAAACACATCTTTTTAATGGGTCTGTTCACATGATTGTGGTCTTGTCTATATTATTTTCCAAGTGTGGGCACTGCATCCTTAGAGCTTCACAGAGCAACAAGATGGCTTTTCTGGCAGGATCTGCTGTGGCTGATGCCAAGGTCTGTATTCAACCCCCTTCTCTGCAGAATGGGGATAAAAACAATACCTTACACTGTTATTGTATAGGTGGAATAAGGTTATGAAGTAACATGCCTTGGAAAGTAGTATATCTTAGATGCCCCATAAATTTTATTTCCATTCCCATACCCTGAGCCCCTGTCCTGGTGGCTCCATTCACATGGAATGTCACTCCACCTCTCTTCACTCACCCTCCACCCAGTCAGGCCCTTCAACCTTGAATGCCTTAAGGCCTACCTCTAGGAAGTTATTTCAGGGAGATTTGTCTATTTGTCATATGGAAGTTGTATGACTCAAGAGACCAAGATGGAATGAAAGGTAATAGCATATGGACACCTATATCATGCCTCGGAAATGCAGGGCTTATAGGGTGATGATCATAGACCTACTTTGTGCCCCTGCAGATAAGTGCAAAGGAAGGTGCATTTTTAGGGTTTCATTTAGTTTCTGCAAGTCTTTGTTCCTATGCTAGCCTTCCTGGTTGTTTCCCTGTCTTTCCTCACTTAACATCTTTACTGTGGAGCAGCTAGAGGGTTTAGTAATCTGCCTGACATGTCTAACATGTGTATCTCTTCAATTTACCACCAGGTTCCAGCTCTCTGCATCTAGTAAGCCTTTGCCTTAGGTGCTGAGGAAATTGTGCTGCCAGCTGGACAATGCTCTGAGTTCATCAAGGGGCTTGCTTCAGAAGCTCAGGGTCCTGCTAGCATATTTGCATGAGAAGAGGCTGGTGAGATTTGTGAGGTGGTTTGAGCAGGAATAGGTGACAACATTGTGGAGAACATACTTAATATCCATGGTTTGCAAAATTCAGTGGCCATTGGTTATAACTTCCATTTTAATATAAACGTCTTCAGAAAGAGCTATTTTTGCAGTCATCCACCCCATCTCTTTTGGCTAGGTGATTCAAAGGGGGTGAAATGCCCATTTGTGTGTGTGTGGTGTATGTATGTATGTTAGTAAATGCTTTCTTCATTGATTTGTGATTGTGTATGACTTTGTTTTGGAGATAAGGAAGTTTTGGTGAACATTTTTTATCAGTCATAAATTTTGCCTCAGCCAGCAGCAACCATCAGTTTGTTCTGAAGTAGGCTTTTCCGGTTATATCTCTCAACAAGGCTCCTTTCCTGACAAGTATACCAGCTGGGGGTGACATAGCATGGTTCTGCACAGCCAATGCTGGAAGAAAGGGCACTGGGAGATTCAATTAAACTAGAAATCTTTCTTTGTCTATTTAATTTTTTTCTATTAGATAATGTGTACATTTTTACTCAACAATCAAGTTACTTATACCACCACTTTCTATGGGAAATAATTAATTGAAATATACCATAGTTAAACATTTTTGGGAAACATATTCAAGCACATTTAGGCTGATTTGAATGGAAATCTGAGTAGCAATGGAAACCTCAAAAAGATAGCCATGAAAAAATTGCAAATATTTTAAAAAATGAAGTAGCTTACTTACAAAAACCACTTTCTTCTAGAATTAAGATGACCTATAAAAATTCAAGGTCTTTGCTACTTGCTCAACTTAAATTGTTAGTCTTTAAGGAGAATTGAGCAAGAAATCCTTTGCAAGGCTGAATGGTTCATGGTGCAGATTGAGGGTTCTGAGAAGTGTAGATTCTGAGTATGTATCTCTGGAACTATTTTTGACACATGTAAGGAATCAGAGTTTGCTGAGCGTCTGGATGATGGGAAAGTCATAGTGACCTTTCTGTTCAGAGTCTTTAGTAGAAGAGAGTACTAATCCATTGGAATCAAATGTGTAGTCACCCAACAAACATTTACTGAGATCTGCTACATGCCAGGTGCTGTTAATGACATTGGATGTTTAGGAATGAATACAATTGGCAATGCTTCTGCCCTTAATAGTAATAGTTAACATTGTCATAGTGTTTATGACATGCCAAATACTTTTATAAATCACTTACACATATTATTTCACTTAATCTTCATCAGAAATCCATGCGAAAAATGCTATTATTATCTCCATTTTACAGATAAGGAAACTGGGACATGGAGAGATGAAATAACCTTCCCCAAATGTCACAGAGCTAGAGTTGGGCTGGTACTTAACCCAATCTGGCTTCTGAGGCTGGGCTCCCAATTGCTGGCCAATACTATTGCTCAAGGAACTTATTCTTTAGAAGAAGGGAAAGAGACCATCAGCACATAAACAGGTAAATAAGTACAAATACATGGGAGTCCTCTGAAGAAAATAGAAGAAAGCATTCTTTTTTAAAATATATTTTATTGATTATGCTATTAGTTGTCCCATTTCTCCCCATCATTCCCCTCCACCCTCACACCCCCTCCCACACACATTCCCCCCCTTTAGTTCATGTCCATGTGTCATAAGTTCTTAAGCTTCTACATTTCCCACACTGTTCTTGCCCTCCTCTTGTCTATTTTCTATCTATCCTCTATGCTACTTATTCTCTATACCTTTTCTCTCTCTCTCCTCCTCCCACTCCCCTGTTGCTAACCCTCCATGTGATCTCCATTTCTGTGTTTCTGTTCCTGTTCCAGTTGTTTGCTTAGTTTGCTTTTGATTTAGGTGTGGTTGTTAATATCTCTGAGTTTGCTATCTTTTTACTGTCCTATTTTTATCTTCTTTTTCTTAGATAAGTCCCTTTAACATTTCATATAATAAGGGCTTGGTGATGATGAACTCCTTTAACTTGACCTTATCTGACAAGCACTTTATCTTCCCTTCCATTCTAAATGAAAGCTTTGCTGGATAGAACAATCTTGGGTGCAGGTCCTTGACTTTCATGACTTGGAATACTTCTTTCCAGCTCCTTTTTGCCTGTAAGTTCTCTTTTAAGAAATCTTCTGACAGTCTGATGGGAACTCCTTTGTAGGTGACTGTGCCCTTATCCCTTGCTGCTTCTAGGATTCTGTCCTTCATTTTAATCTTGGCTAACGTAATTATGATTTTCCTTGGTGTGTTCCTTTTTGGGTCCAACTTCTTTGGGACTCTCTGAGCTTCCTGGACTTCTGGGTAGTCTATTTAAATGCCAGATTGGGGAAGTCCTCCTTTATTATTTGTTCAAATAAGTTTTCCACTTGTTGCTCTTCTTCTTCCCCTTCTGGTATGCCTATAATTCGGATGTTGGGACATTTAAAGATGTCCTGGAGGTTCCTAAGCCCTCTCCTCATCTTTTTGAATTCTTGTTTCTTCCTTCTTTTCTGGTTGGTTGTTTCTTTCTTCCTTGTGGTCCACTCCATTGATTTGAATCCCAGTTTTCCTCCCATCACTATTGGTTCCCTGTGCATTTTCTTTAATTTCATTTTTTGTAGCTTTCATTTGTTCATCTAATTTGTGAGCAAAACCAACCAATTCTGTGAGCATCCTGATCACCAGGGCTTTGAACTGTGCATCTAATAGGTTGGCTATCTCTTGGTCACTTAGATGAATTAGCTCTGGGGTTTTGATCTGTTCTCCCATTTGAGCCATTTTTTTTTGGTCTGGTCGCGGCTGTTATGTAGTGAGCGGTGGAGCCTTAGGTGTTCCCCAGGGCGGGGCAGCCCAGTCACTGGATAGTGAGGCTGTATGTGGGGGCAGGGTCCAAGAGGGAACAATGGTGCTTGCTCTGCTCTCTCTTGGATTCCAGTCCCTTCCACCACTTGCCCTTTGCCTGGATTATCTGCATGTGAATGTGGGACCAGCTGGTCAGCCAGCGGCCTTGAGTGGCCTCACTGGGTCTGCACCATTGCCACCGGTGCCTGGGGTCTGCTAGCCATTGCCTGTGCACCTGGAGTCTGCTAGCCACTGCCTGTACTCCTGGGATCTGACTGCCATGCTGTCTGCATGCCCGGGTCCATCAACCTCCACTTTTTCCTGCTGTGACTCCACCCCTCTTACCGGTCTGGATGAATGGCTGTTGGACTTCTGTACATTTCAATTTTCTATCAGTTCTGGTTGTTTTCTTGTTTCTAAATCTTTGTTGTCCTTAATTTTGGTTGTGTGAGGAGGCACAGTTGTCCACCTATGCCTCCATCTTGGCCGGAAGAGAGAAGAAAACATTCTTTAGAATAGCAACCAAGATGTTCCAACCAATAACAATCCCATAAAACAAAACTTTTTGGGTATATTTGGAAATGAAAGGAACTGGATTAGTTAGTGAGGGCTGCCATAACAAAGTGTCAAAATCAGAAATATATTGTCTCACAGTTCCGGAGGCTGGAAGTCTGAGTGTTGGCAGGATTGGTTCCTTGTAAGGGCTGTGAGGAAAAATCTGTTCCATGCCTCTCCCCTAGCTTCTGGTAGATTTCTGGCAGTCTTTGGTGTTCCTTGGCTTATAGAAGCACCACTGCAATTTCTGACTTCATCTTCACATAGCATTCTCCTTGTGTGTCTCCAATTTCCCCCCCTTTTTATAAAAACATGAATCACGTTGGATTAGGGGCTCATCCTACTCCAGTATGATGTCATTTTAAATAATTACATCTGCAGCAACCTTATTTCTAAATAAGGCCACGTTATGAGGTAGTGGGGGTTAGGACTTCAACATTAATTTGAGGACACACAGTTCAGTCTATAATAGGAACCCAAAGAAAGCAAAGCTGATGGTATCTCAGAGGCAGTTATTTTAAGTCTTACTGTTGGTAGGATGAGCAAATGAGCTGGAAGTGTTATCTTTGAACAGAAGTGACACAGCTAGTTGAATCAGTGAACAAGATAACTTTGTCTTTGAAGTTGATGTGATGGATTTACCAGTGATCTGTACTTGGAATGATGTTTCAGGTGGCCTATAAATACGCTGGTTCAGCTACATCTCCTTCCTTAGTTTTCTGTGTGAGCAATAGTTACCATTCATTAGAGCAATGACCAGAGTGCAAGGGGTAGTCTAAGGGGCACTTGCTTACTCAGGGATCAAATGTTCAGCTTGGCACTTGTGAGCTCCTGGTTGCTGGCTTAAGCAAATGAAAGGGAAGAAAGCAGTCCCAACCTAAAAGTTTGGGGATATGATTGTGGTTGGAGTGCTCATATTTTCCACAGAAACAGTGTCTTACATTGTCAGGAGCCCACTGTTAGCCCAGTAGCACTATAAGCACACCTGTTAAGCAAACTTTGGCACCAAAGAAAATACAGTAAGTCTGAGCCTTAACAGGAATTAAAGGCAGTGAATATGAAGTTTCTCTCATGTTTCTGAGTATGGAGATTAATCCAGGCATTAAAGATATTGGCCTGGAATTTGTGGCAATATGGATAGACTTAGAAAGTATTGTGCTAAGTGAAGTAGGTCAGAGAAAGACAAATATTCCTTGATTTCACTTATATGTGAAATATAAAAAAATAAAACAAATAAACAATCCAAACAAAACAGATTCATAGATACAGAGAACAAACTGGTGGTTGCCATAGGGGAGGAGGGTTAAGGGGACAGGTGAAAGGGAAGAAGAGGTACACACTTCCAGTTATAAAATCAATATCATGGCAATGTAATGCACAGCACAGGTAATATAGTCAATAATATTGTAATAACTTTTTATGGTGACCTGTAGTAACCAGATTTATTGTGGTGATAATTTTGTAATGCATAAAATATCAAAACAATATATTGCACACCTAAAACTAATATAATATTGTATGTCAACTACAATTCAATAAAGAAATAGTGGCCTGGAACACCTTTTTTTAAAGTATATTTTATTGATTATGCTATTACGGTTTTCTCAATTTTTCCCCCTTTATCCCCGCTCCTCCCTGCATCCCCCAACCCTCCAGCATTGCCCCACTTATTTCATGTCCATGGGTTTTACACATAAGTTCTTTTTTAAAGATTTTATTTATTTTATCTTTAGAGGGGAAGGGAAAGAGAGAGGGAGAGAAATATCAATGTGTGGTTGCCTCTTGTGCATCCCCTGCTGGGAACCGACCTGCAGCCCAGGCATGTGCCCTGACTAGGAATCACACCGCGATCCTTTGGTTTGCAGGCCCATGCTCCATCCACTGAGCTACACCAGCCAGGGCCACATAAGTTCTTTGAATTCTCTGTTTCCTGTACCATTTTTGACCTCTCTCCAATCTATTTTATGCCTACTAATTATGCTTCTTCTTCACTGTATCTTTTCCCCTGTATTCCCCCCTCTTCCTCCCCACTAAAAACCTTCTATGTAATGTCCATTTGTCTGATTTTGTTCTTGTTCTAGTTGTTTGCTTAGTTTTTGTTTTCATTGTTTTTCTTTTTTTAGGTTCAGTTGTTGATAGTTTTGAGTTTGTTGTCATTTTATTGTTCATAGTTTTTGTTCTTCAATTTCACAGATAAGTCCCTTTAAAGGGATTTATTTACAAAATTGTTCATAGTTTTTGTTCTTCAATTTCGTAGGTAAGTCCCTTTAAATGTTAAAGTCCCTTTAACATTTCATATACTAAGGGTTTGGTGATGATGAACTCCTTTAACTTGACCTTACCTGGGAAGCACTTTATCTGCCCTTCCATCCTAAATGATAGCTTTGCTGGATAGAACAATCTTGGATGTAGGTCCTTGACTTTCATGACTTGGAATACTTCTTTCCAGCACCTTCTTGCCTGCAAGTTTTCTTTTGAGAAATCAGCTGATAGTCTTATGGGCACTCCTTTGTAGGTAACTCTCTCCTTTTCTCTTGCTGCTTTTAAGATTCTCTCTTTACCTTTAATCTTGGGTAACTTAATGATGATTTGCCTTGGTGTGTTCCTCTTTGGGTCCAACTTCTTTGGGACTGTCTGGGCTTCCTGGACTTCTGAAAGTCTATTTCCTTTTCCAGATTGGGGAAGTTTTTCTTTGTTACTTGTTGAAATAAGTTTTCAATGTCTTGCTCTTCTCCTTCTGGCACCCCTATAATTCAGAGATTGGAATGTTTCAAGTTGTCTCAGAGGTTCCTCAGCCTGCCCTCATTTTTTTGAATTCTTGTTTCTCCATTATGTTCCAATTGGATGATTATTTCTTCTTTTTGTTCCAAATTGTTGATTTGAGTCCTGGTTTCCTTCCTGTCACTGGTGGTTCCCTGAATATTTTGCTTTATTTCACTTTGGATATCCTTCATTTGTTCTTTCATTTTTTTTTTTAACAAGCTCAATCAGTTCTGTGAGCATTTTGATTACCAGGGCTTTAAATTCTCCACCAGATAGGTTGGCTATCTCCTCATCACTTAGCTCTCTTTCTGGAGTTTTGCTCTGTTCTTTCATTTTTTTTTTTTGTCTCTGCACACCTGTTAAATTGTAAGTGGGCAGGGCCCTAGGTATTCACCAGGGCAGGGCAACCCCCTTGCTGTGCTGAGGTGCTGCCTGTGGGGGAGGGGCCAGAGAGGAAACAATGCAGTTTGCCTGCTTGGCTCCAGCCCCACTTTCCAATGAACTCTCATGTGAGACTGAGAGTTTGTCCCACCACAGCAACCCCTGCCATAGTCCACAGTCAGCTCCGTGTCTCAGTTTCCCATTCCGCCATCCATGCCTGCATAATCCACCTCCTTGCTATAGGTTTTCTCAAATCATCTGTCTAACCAGTCTGGTTGGTCTAGTTTACTGTTTCTTTAATTCCTTGGTTGTCGGAGTTCCATGCAGTTTGATTTTCTGGCACTTCTGGTTGTTTATTGATTTTAGATTGTTATTCTCCTTTGGTTGTGTGAGGAAGCGAAGGGTTTCTACCTACACCTCCATCTTTGGCCTGGACTACCTTAACACCTTCCCTGCAACCCCTAGTCCCCTTTCCCTTTTTTTTTTTCAGCCCAGAGCATGTGTTCCCACCGGCCTTGCCCTTCTCTTAAGAATGCTCCTTAAATAAAAATTTTTCTTCACCCAAATTAAATCTTCCAATCTCTCAAGGACAGCACTACCTCAAACAGGCATTAGGATTAATAAAGTTGGATGAATCCATTCCAATGCAGTAATTCTCAACTTTGGCTGCACATTGGAGTCATCTGGGGAGTTTAAAAAATACTGATGCCTGGGTTTCATTCAGAGAGATTTTGACTTAATTTCTGTGGAATATGGCCTGGGCCTCAGGATTTGTAAAACTCCCGTATGATTCTAAATCAGCAGCCAGAGTTTAAACCGCTGCTCTAATGTGAGAGCCTTAAATGAAGGCTATTATTAGTACCAATGAATCTAAACAGGATGAAATATTAAACACTGTAACAAAGTGCATTTTGGGGAATCTTATGTGAATAAATTGGTGGGGCCTGTGGGGTCACTTATTGCTGGAGCAGTACTCTATCCCTACATTGCATGGCTTTCATTTTGCCTGTATTTCTGAACCTGATAATTTCCTGTACCAGCCTTTAGTGATTCTGGGGCTCTGGAGGTTTTGATGGCAAGTGTGAATATGTATGTTTGGGGAACAGGTTTCTGTGGCTGGCTTGTTCAACAGCCAGATGTTTACATCAGGGGCTTTTTGAGTAGCCTAAGTAAACAGTTGAGAATAATCAGCTAGTGTACTTTGTGAATAAACAAGAGAGAAAACCCCCACTTCAAATCAGAGTCTATTAAATTGTAGATGTTTAGGTGATGTAAAGAGTGAAGAATTACATCCTAAACAAATGGAATTTAAATTGGATTGGAGCTGGAATCTGTTAACAACCACTAGGAAACTAAGAATGAAGGCTAGTGATGGCAGGTAGGAGCAAGAGAAATAGGGGCTAGGTTTTCCTGTGCTTTAATTGGCATCTTCTTCCATGCTGTGAAGAAGAGTTACCTGGGTCATTAATTAAATTTGCAGGTGATGTCAAACTGGGATGCATTCCAAGGGCTAATGAGACCTAGGATCAACACACAAGAGCTGATGGAGGAGGAAAACAAGACTTTTCTGAAGAAAGACATCCTTTCTCAGCTGGAAGCAATGTAACAAGTGAACACAGGTCCCTACCAAGAAGACAAGTGAGAAAGGAACCAGGAGATGGTACTGGACAAAGTTTGAAATAAATGCCTGCTTTTAGAGTTTTTTCTTTTGAATAACTGTGTTTGTTTTTATTTTATTTAATTTATTTTTCTCCTAAAAGTTACTTTTGATGGGCTACAATGTAATAAGATAGTGGTTCCTTTCCACCCTCCATACCTCTAAATCCCCTTTACCTCACTCTATTTTTCCATAGCACTAACCACAGTCTAAAAATCATATCATTTATTTACTCTGTTTTTTTTTTATTTATAGTCTGTCCCCCTTGACTAGAACATAGGCCCCATGAGGGAAGAGACTTCTGTCTTTTGTTTACTAATGTATAGATGTACCTAAAACTGCATCTGAGACTAGTGGACACCCAATAAATATTTGTGAATGAGTGATGCTTGATAAATTCTAGCTAATTGTCAATGTAGGATTAAACATGGTCAGGAGTCAGTGCTGAAAACAGGAGATGAATTCTGTCTTTAGAGTTCCTGTTATTCACCAATATGCATAGTAAGAGAGATACCATGAGGTATTTATTATTTCAAATATTCTACCACTATTCACAAGCTTCTGGTGTTGAGTGACCTGTTTCTGACCTGTGCTTAATTAACTCAGCTTTGGGGCCCCATGGGGAAAAATGAGTAATGACATGTAGAAGTCTGCTGACCCATATGAAGTGTGCTTCTTCTAATATTTATGAAGACTGACATTTGATTTGTATGAAGTTATTATTTACAATATATATATTTTCATAATGTGCTAATGTTAATTGGCATGGCATGTTAAGATCAATAGATATCTTAACAGCTGGCCCACTAGTCCCTGATGGTCAACATAATTTGGTAATGTGGACAGTGGTTCAACAATAGCAGGGATTGGGGCAGGAAATAAAGGGAGCATTTAACAGACTAAGATAAAAATTCATTTTGTTACCACCGACTGAACTTTCAGATCAGGTCAGACCAGGTTTTATTGCTCTTGGCCAAAAGCCAGTGCAAGATTTACAGAACAAGGAAGAGTCTCTGGGTAAGATCAGAGTGAATTAGAGTTGGCTGGAGACATGCATGAAAGTAGTTAGAATGTCAGAGGTAAATTTTACAAAAGAAATCATCTGACCACTGCATAACTGTCATTTTATTATAGTTTTTAAACATTTAAAAATTTATGTTTATTTCTAATGAGTTCATTAAAGAGAATCTGAAGTCTAGAAAAGCACAAAGAAGAAAATAAAAGTCATCTATTAAAAGTCCTGTTAATATTCCATTATTTTTGCTTCTAGACTTTTTTCTACATACATGTGCACTTATATATGTACACTCTTTAATTTTCATTAATAAATTATTTATTTATTTGAATTTTTATTGTTGTTCTATTACAGTTGTCCCACTCCCCCCCTTTGTTCTCCCTTGGCCCACCCACCCCCCCAACTCCTGCAGTCAATCCCCATCCCATTGTCCTTGTCCATGGGTCCTTTATATATGTTCCTTGACTTGACCCTTTCCCTTCTTTCCCCTCTCCCCTCTGGTCTCTGTCAGTTTGTTCTTTATTTCCATGTCTCTGGTTCTGTTTTGCTCACTTGTTTGTTTTGTTGTTTAGGTTCCATTTATAGGTGAGATCAAATGGTATTTGTCTCTCACTGCCTGCCTTATACCTAGAAGAAAATTGGAGTGTTTCTGCATGCCTTGCTCTATTTACTTAATATAATATCTTTAGCATTCCCCATATTATTAAATGTTTGTGAAAATGACTTCTAATTTAAATAGCACAATATGCCATACCTTGTGTATTTGTACATTTTTCTTTTTACCAGTCCTCTTTTTGTACATTTATGCTTGTTGTCAAGTGTATGGTATTGAACAATATTTCCATGACCATTTTTGAGTGTAAGGCACTCTACATCTTTAACTACCTTTAAAGGATGATTTCTAAAAGTGGAATTACTAGGTCAAAGGATGCAGATATTTTAGAGCCTTAATGCATATTGCTATACAGCAATAAATGTTTGCAGCAGTTTCCTTTTACTGCTCTGTCTACCCCACCCCTGGCCCCTGTCCTCTTCCTTTCCTTGCCACAGGCCACCACTATTATTAGTTTGATTTGCACACTTTAAGCAGATTTCATATACTTGTATCACAATTGGGATTGTGCAAGTATGTGTGTGTACTTTTAAAACTTTTTATTGTGATAGAAATTCAAAGAAAAGGTTTGGAATGTAAATGTTCAATATGATCAATTACTAAAACATGAACACTGGTGTTACTCAACCTAGGTCAAAGAATAAAACATTTCCAGTGTCCCTAGCTTCCCATGGATTCCTCACAGATCACATCCTCTCTCTAACTATCATCTTGAATTTTATGATAATCATTTTCTTGTTTTTAAAAAAATAATTTTATCACCTAGGTATGTTTTTCTGATTTTTTTTTTTTTTAGTTTTATGGGGATAGAATTACACTATGCACAATATATTTTTCCCATGCTAATTTAAAAAAATATTGAGTTTTACATGATCTTTTATTGTATTTTTCCATTACCATTTATCCCCCATATACTCTTCCACCCCCCACTGCTGCAATCAACACACTGTTGTTTGTGTCCATGAATTCTTTCTCTTTTTTTCTTTTTCCCTTGGTCCTGTGCATATTCTTTTGTGCTTTGATTCTCTCACTAAACATTATGTTTGTGAGATTCATTTGTCTGTAGCTATCCTTTGTTCTTTTTCCTCATAGTGTAGTATTCTGTAGTGTGAATATATCACCATTGTTTACCCATTTCACTGTTGATGGACTTTTGGGTTGTTTCCAGGTTTGGGCAATTGCAGAGAATGTTGGTATGAAATAAATTTATATATTTACTTATTCAATTTTATTTTAATTTTTTAATTCTCATTCTACTACAATTGTCCCAATTTTTCCACCATTGTTCTCCCTTGCCCCACCCACCCCTAATCTCAGAGTCAATCCCCACCCTGTAATTCATGTTCATGGGTCATTTATACTTGTTCTTTAACTCCTTCCCCTTCTTTCCTCCATTATCCCTCACATCCCTCCACTCTGGTCCCTGTCAGTGTATTCCTTCTTTCTAATCCTCTGGTTCTACTTAGATCCTTAATTTGTTCAAATCATTAGTTTCCATTTATATGTGAGATCATATAGTATTTCTTTTTTGCTGCTTGGCTTATTTTGCTTCGCATAATACTCTCCAGTTCCAGCCATGCTGTCATGAAGGATAGGAGCTCCTTCTTTCTTTCTGCTGTGTAGTATTCCATTGTGTAAATGTACCACAGTTTTTTTGATCTACTCAGTTACCAATATGCACTTAGACTGTTTCCAGCACTTGGTTTTTGTAAATCATGCTGCTATGAACAGAGTGGTGCATAAGTTCTTTAGAATTTCTGTTTCAGGATACTTAGTATAATCCCAGCAGTGGAATTACTCTGTGAAATGGCACTTCTATTTTTAGTTTTTTTAAGGAAATTCCACACTGTTTTCACAGTGGCTGCAGCACTCTGCATTCTCACCAACAGTGCACTAGGGTGCCCTTTTCTCTGCAGCCTTGATAGCACTTGTTTTGTTGATTTGTTTATGATAGCCATTCTGACCAGTGTGAAGTGTTGTCTTATTATGATTTTAATTTGCATCTTTCTGGTGGCAAGTGATGTTGGACATCCTTTCGTATACCTATGGGCCCTGTGTATGCCCTCCTTAGAGAAGTGTCTGTTCAACTCCTTTGCCCATTATTTAATTGCATTATTTGTCTTCCTGGCATTGAGTCATATGATATCTTTATATACTTTGGAGATCAAACCCGTGTTTGAGGTGTTGTTGGCAAATATCTTTTACCATATGGTTGGTGCCCTTTCATTTTGATGATGTTTTCTTTAGCCATGCAGAAGCTTTTTAGTTTGATATAATCTTATTTGTTTATTCATTCCTTTAGTTCCCTTGCCTTAGAGGAAGTATTGGGGAAAATATTGCTATGTGGGATATCTGAGATTTCACTCCCTATGTTTTCCCTGAGGATTTTTATGGTGTTGTGGCTTATGTTTAAGCCTTTTATCAATTTTGAGTTTATTCTGGTGTATGGTGTCAGTTGGCAGTCTAGTTTCATTTTTTTGTGCATATTATTCCAGATGTCCCAGCACCATCTATTGAAGAGGCAACTTTTACCCCTTTTTATACTTCTGCCCCCTTTTTCAAATATTAATTGACCATAAAGATATGGGTTTATTTCTGGGCTCTCTATTCTGTTCCATTGATCTACGTGTCTGTTTTTATGCCAGTACCAGACTCTTTTGATTACAGTAGCCTTGTAGTATAGTTTATTATGAGGTATTGTGATCCTTCTTGCTCTCTTCCTCTTTCTTTAGATTGCTGTGGCTATTTGGGGTTGCTAATGGTTTCATATAAATTTTTGAAATGCTTGTTCTATGTCTGTGAAATATGTCACTGGTATTTTAGTAAGGATTGCATTGACTTTATAGATTGCTTTGGGTAGTATGCACATTTTAATGATATTATTCTTCCAATCCATAAACATGGTATATTCTCCCATTTATTTGTGTCTTCTTTAATTTCTTTCTTCAGTATTCCATAGTTTTCTGAGTACAGGTCTTTTGCCTCCTTGGTCAAGTTTATTCCAAGGTACTTTTGTTGTTGTTGCTATAATAAAGGGCATTTCCCCTCTAGTTTCTGTTTTCGATATTTCATTGTTGATGTGCAAAAATGCCTTTGATTTCTGAATATTGACTCTGTATCCCACTATTTTGCCAAATTCACTTATTAGGTCAAATAGGTTTTTGATGGAGTCTATAGGGTTTTCTATGTATACTATCATGTCATCTGCAAATAATAACAGTTTTACTTCTGCCTTTCCAATTTGGATACCATTTATTTATTTTTCTTGTCTGATTGCTGTGGCTAGAACTTCCAATACTATGTTGAATAAAAATGATGAAAGCAGATATCCTTGTCTTCTTCCTGATCCTAGGGGGAAAGCATGTAATTTTTCCCACTGAGTATGATGTTGGCTGTAGGTCTCTCATATATGGCCTTTATTATGTGGTAGTATGCTCCCTCTATTCCCACTTTGCTGATGGTTTTTATCATAAATGGTTGCTACAATTTATCAAATGCTTTTTCACCATCCATTGATATGATCATGTGATTTTTGTCCTACATTTTGTTTATGTGGTGTGTTCCAATTATTAATTTGCAAATGTTATTCCATCTTTGAATTCCTGGGATGAATCCCACTTCATTGCATTGTATGATTTTTTTAATGTACTGCTGTGTATTGCTATGTTCATCAGCAATATTGGCTTACAGTTTCCTTTCTTTGTTGTGTCTTTACACGGTTTTGGAATTAGGATGATGCTGGCCTCATAAAAAGAGTTTGGGAGTCTTCTCTCTTGTTGAAATATTTGGAATAGTTTGAGAAGGATAGGAGTTAGCTCTTCTCTAAATGTTTGGTAAAATTTGCCTGTGAAGTGATCAAGTCCCAGGCTTTTGTTTTTTGATTGCTGTTTCTATTTCACTATCCCTTATTGGTCAATTTAGGCTTTTTGCTTCTTCTTGACTCAGTTTTTGAGGACCTTATGTTTCTAGAAATTTGTCCATTTTGCCCAGATTGTCAAGTTTCTTGGCATATATTTGTTCATAGCAATTTCTTACAATCCTTTGTGTTTCTTTGGTATTGGTTGTAATTTCTCCTCTTTCATTTCTGATTTTATTTATTTGGATCCTCTCTTTTTTTCTTGATTAGTCACATTAAAGGCTTATCCATTTTGTTTATCTCTTCAAAGAACCAATTCCTGGATTGTTTGATGCTTTGAATTGTTCTTTTAGTCTCTATGTCATTTAATTCTGCTTTTATCTTGATTATTTCCTTCCTTCTAGTAGGTATGGGCTTTGTTTGTTGTTGTTTCTCTAGTTCTTGTAGATGTAGGGTTAGGTTCTTTATTTCAAGTATTTCTATCTTTTTTAGATAGACCTGTATTTCTACGAGCTTCCCTCTCAGGACTGCCTCTGCAGTGTCCCATAGGATTTGGGCTGTTTTGCATTCATTTTCATTTGTTTCCAGAAACTTTTTGATTTCTTCTTTGATCTCATTGTTAACTCATTCATTAGTTGATAAACATATTTTTCAGTCTCCATGAATGAATGTTTTTGAGTTTTTTCCTTGAGATTGTTTTCTAGTTTCAAGTCATTGTGATCCAAAATGATGCTTGATATGATTTCAATTTTCTTGAGTTTATTTAGCCTTGTTTTATGATGTACCATGTGGTTTATCTTTGAAAATGTTCCATGTACTTTTGTAAAGAAAATATATAAAGAACTTACAGGAGGACTCCACTCTAAGAAGACAAGCAACCCAATTAAAAAATGGACAAAAGACTTGAGCAGACCTTCTCCAAGGAGGACATACAGAGGATCCAGAGACACATGAAAAGACGCTCAGTATTGCTAGCTATCAGAGAGATGCAAATTGAAACCACAATGAGGTACCACTTCACACCAGTAAGAATGGCCATCATAAACAAAGCAACAAACAACAAGAGTTGGAGAGGTTGTGGAGAAAAGGGGACCCTAGTACACTGTTGGTGGGATTGCAGACTGGTACAACCATGATGGAACACAGTATGGAATTTTTTAAGAAAACTAAAAATGGATCTGCCTTTTGACCCAGCAATTCCACTGCTAGGATTATATCCTAAGAACCCTGAACCACCAATCCAAAAGAACCTATGCACCTCAATGTTCATAGCAGCACAATTTATAATAGCCAAGTGTTGGAAGCAACCTAGGTGCCCATCAGTAAATGAATGGATCAAAAAACCATGGTACAGTTACACAATGGAACTCTATGCAGCAGAAAGAAAGAAGGAGCTCCTACCCTTTGCAACAGCATGGATGGAACTGGAAAGCATTATGCTAAGCAAAATAAGCCAGGAAATGAAAGACAAATACCATATGATCTCATTTTAACAGGAACCTAAACAGCAACACAAACAAACAAGCAAAATATAACCAAAGACACTGAAATAGAAAAAAGGCTGACAGTGACCAGAGGGGAGAAGGGAGGGAATTTCAGGGGAAAAGGGGAAGGGTTTACAGGAACAAATATAAAAGACACATGGACAAAAACTAGGGGGAGTGGAAATGGGAGGGAGGTGGGAGGGCTGGGGGTGGGCTGGGTTGGGAGTAAAATACAAAACTGTACATGAACAACAATTAAAATAAAATTTAAAAAAGTTAAAAAAGAATGTATTTTTAATTTCTTTTGGGTGAGTTTCTGTATATAACAATTAAGTTTATTTGATCTAATGTGTTGTTGAATGTCACAATACCCTTGTTGATTCTGTTTGGAAGATCTATCCATTGTTGGCAATCGGGTGTTAAAATCCTGTACTATATGTGTGTTGCTGTTGATATCTTTTTTGAAGTCCTCCAATATTTTTCTTATATATTTGTGTGCTCCTGTGTTGGCTGCATATATGTTTACAAGGATTATATCATCTTGATGGATTCTTCCCTTAAGTATTATGTAGTGTTGTCCTTTGTTTTTTGATATGGCCTTTGTTTTGAAACCTATTTTGTTTGATATATGTATGGCTACCCCAGCTTGTTTTTTTCATGTCCATTTGCTTGGAATATATATTTTCCATTTCTTCACTTTCAGTCTGTGTAGATGTTTTTTTCTTATGTGGGTCTCTTTTAGACAGCATAATACAGTTCATGTTCTCTTATCCATTTAGCTACCCTATATCTTTTGATTGGAGCATTTAATCCATTTACATTTAAAGTTATTATTGATAAGTATTTATTCATTGCAAATTTTCCCCTTTGTACCTGCATCCCCCCTCTTTCTTTCTTCCTCTCCTTAAGGCAGTTCCTGTAGAAACCCTAGTACACTCTTGGTGGGAGTGCAGATTGGTGTAGCCATTGTGGAAAACAGTATGGAACTTTCTCAAAAAAGTAAATATGGAACTACCTTTTGATGTAGTGATTCCACTACTGTTATTATACCCTAAGAATCCTGAAACAGAAATTCAAAACTATGCACCCCTATGTTCATACCAGTGTTATTTAATATAGCAAGTGCTGAAAACTGCCTAAGTGCCCATCAGTAAATGAGTGTATCAGAAAACTGTGGTACATTTATACAATGGCATACTACACAGAAGAAAGAAAGAAGGATCTCCTACCCTTCATGATGCATTGTTGGAACTGGAGAGTATTATGTTCAGTGAAATAAGCAAGATGGTGAATGACAAATGCCATATGATCTCACCTATAAGTGGAACATAAACATCCAAATAAATGAGTAAAAAAGAACTAAAGACATGGAAATAAAAAACAAAGTGCCAGTGATCAGAAGGGAAGTACAATTGGGATAAGCAGGTAAAGAAGGGGAAGGGTCAAGTCAAGGAACATGTACAAAGGACCCATGGTGAAGGACAATGGGGTAGAGATTGTCTTTTGGGAGTGGGGGTTGGATAGGTCAGTTAGAGCACTGAGGAGAAAGATGGGGACAACTCTTAACTGAACAAAAATTTTAAAAAGAAGAAGAAGAAACAGTCCCTTTAGCTTCTCTTTCAATGCTGGTTTGATGGAGTTGTATTCTTTTAGTATTTTTTTTTTTACTGGGAAACTCTTAATTTCAATTTTTATTTATATTAGAGCCTTGCTAGGTAGTCTTGGTTGCATGTCTTTGCTCTTCATTACTTGGAATATTTCTTGCCATTCCATTCTGTATTATAGTGTACTGCTCAGTAATCAGCCAATAGCTTTATCGGAGCTCCCCTGTATGTTACTAGCTCTTTCTCCCTTGCTGCCTTTAAGATTCTTTATTTGTCTTTAAATTTTGCCATTGTAAATATGATGTGTCTTAGAGTGAGCCTCTTTGGGTTCATCTTGAATGGGACCCTCTGTGTTACTTGGACTTGCATAACTTCTTCTCTCAAGAAGTTAGGGAAATTTTCTGTCATTATTTTTTCAAACAGGTTTTTATATCCCTTGCTCCTCTTCTTCTCCTTCTGATAGCCATGTGATAAAGGTATCGTTATGTTTCATATTGTCCTGAAGCCCCCTTAACCTCTCTTTGTTTTTTCTGAGTCTTTTTTTCATTTTGTTGCTCTATCTGGACATATTTTCTACCTTGTCCTCCAGCTCTCTGATTTGATCTTTTGCTTTATCTGCCCTGATTTTAATTCCTGCCTTTAAATCTTCATTTCAGATATTGTATTCTTCATTTCCTCCTAGGTCTTATTGGTAGTTTATATGTATTACTTTCATGCTGGTTTAATTTGCAATAAGTTCCTTGTATTGTTCCTGGAGTTTTTGGTAGTTCTCACTGAGCTCCTTGAGCATCCTTAAAACCATTATTTTAAACTCAATATCTGATGGTTTCCTTGCCTTTATTTCATTTAGCAGTCTTTATTGGGATTCCTCCTTTCCTTCAAGTTGGGTATTGTTTCCTTGTCCTCCCATTTTAGGTGACTCTTCTTTTTGTTTCTGTGTATTAGATTGATCTGCTTTGACTCTCTGTGTTTGTGGTGTGACCTTCTGTGGTAGGAAACCTGTGGGACTCAGTGGTGCAGACTCCTTCATCTCCTGAACTTGATGCCCTTGGGATACCCTTTATGCCTTTTATGTGGTTTCTGTAGTTGTAATTGGGCTTTGGTTATTGTTGGATCATTCCTTGGTGGGCTTTTCCCTGTGGCTGGCTGACTGAGAGTCACTCTGCCCACCACATCTTGTATGCTGTTGTACAGGTGCTGCAAGAACAAAACCAAACATCCAAGGAAACAAACTCATGTATCGCAGAAGTAAGCACCACCCACAATCACACTATCAACAATCAAGAGCCAATATTAATAAAAGTGTAAAGAGATTAAGACTATTATGAGAAAGAAAAAACAAATATGAAGTGACTAACTAAAAGAAGAATGATTTTGAGAGGGTGGAGGGAAGAGCAATAAATAAGAGAAGAGAAAGAAGGCAAAGAGAGAAAAAAAATAAAATTTACATTGTAAATAAAAAGGAAGGGAAGAAGGAAGAATGGAGTAAGAGAAGGGGAACATATAGTATTTGGTTGAAACAGAAATTTAAAAAAATATAGTGAGAGAGACAAAATAATAGGAACCAAATTGGAGAAAAAGATCCACTGCAGAACTCTCAACAACTGATGAGCAAAGATTAATATAGGTGGGTTGGGATTATGAGGGAAAATAAATAAATAAATAAATAGAAAGAAAGAAAGAAAGACAGGCTTAAGAAATGTCTAGAGGAAAAAGAAGTGATTTTGAGAGGATAGAGGGAGAAAGAATACTAAGAATGAAAACCAGGCTAAGATAGGGAAAAATTTAAATTCAAAACCAAAAAAGGAAAAGAAAGGGCAGGAGGAAGGCAAAATGGAGTAGGAGAGGAGAATGGTAAAACTTGAGATTTGAAATACAAAAAAATAGTAAAGATATAAAAGTAAGTTGAAGAAATGCAACACACATACCATATCCACAACCAATGAGCAAAGATTAATAAAGGTGGAAAGAGAATAAGGATATTTTAAGAACAGGAAAAAGAATGTGAGATTACTAATGACAAGAAAAATGGTTTTGAGAAGCTGGAAGGGGGAGAAATAGTAAGAGTATAAAATGAAAACAAGTAGTAGCAAGAGAGAAAATAAAATTTAAAAATGAAAATAAGAAGAAAGAAGAAGGTAAAATGGAATGAGAGAAGGGAGGAGCAAAATATGAGATTTGAAATAAACTATAATATAAAAACTAGTGACCTAATATGCACAAACATGAAGGATAAGAAATTAATGTTAAAAAGCTATGCAGGAAACGAAGTAACACAAATCATGAAGTAGAACATGGTGGAATCCATCTCAGTAGAATCTACTGTTTACCACTGCTTTCTCTTTCTGGATCCACCCCTGGTGATGTCAGATGGTGTCCCAGTCTTGCCCTAGGCAACCTGTTCAAGACTACCTGGGATCTACAGTCTGTGACTGTCTCCTTCAGTTGTTAATCTAGTCACTCTGTATTTAGCAGTTAGGCTTAAGCACCGCAGGGTGGGGTAGAGTAACTCATGTGGTTAGGGCTATTGAATCCTCTCAGGATAATGCCACCTGGAGGGGAGTGCTCTGCCTGATCAAGGTGGCTCCTGCAGTATGGGGAATAATGCAGCACAGAGATCCTGGTGGCTGCTCCCTCAGTTGTCTCCTCAAATCCACCATCCCTAGACTCTCCTCAAGCATCTCTAATCTACTCTGCCTGCCCCTCGTTACCAGAGCCCAGGGTAAGTGGTTTCAAACAAAATTATGTGTGTTGGCCCTTTAGGGGGCTCTCTGTGTCTCCAACCATCTCTTTTTGGTAGACAGAAACCTCACCACTTTTCACAGCTAGATGTGTCTGGGTTCCTTTCAGGCTCTGTTGCTGTAGACCGGGGAGCCAAGCTTGGGGTATAGACACCACACCTTTTAGAGGGAACCCCCCAGCTACTGAAACTTCCCTCCAGCACTTCAGCTGCTGCCTGTGGGAGACTAGTCAGCCCTCTTATGTTTCCTCTGCACTCTATACCAGTCACATTGTGGTGAAGTGTTTTCTTCTGTCTGTCTGTGGTTATAAGGCTTCTCTCCAGCTATTGTTCAGTTGGTTATTCCAGATGATTTCTCTACAGTTTAGTTGCAATTCCAGATTGGTTCTGAGAAGAGGTTAGCGTACCTTCCGCTTACTCTTCTGCCATCTTTGATCCCCTCCATATGGTTGAATCTGCAGTTCTATTGTCTCCTGCTGTTGTCAAACACAGAGAGCAGTTGCTAGTGGCTGAGACAGAGTCAGCATAAGTACCATGTATAGCTTCCTTCACACATTTAGCACCTGGGAGAAATGTGTTGTTTCACAAGCCCAGCTGCAGCTGTCTTTGCAGCTAAGGGTGTTTTAGCTATCATAACATGAGGAGCTCGGGGATACAGCCCTTGACTGGTCATGGAGCTCACCTTTGCAGAGTATCTGTTTATCACTGAGTTTTGGAGATTTCTTGGCTGGCTTCCAAGAAATCTCCAAATGGAGATGTAAATATATATATATATATATCCATTAAGCTCTTGATAGACTTAGATTGTTTCCACCTCTTGGCTATTGTGAATAAACATGTGGATGTGAATACCTTTTCAATATTCTATTTCGTTTTCTTCAGATAAATACCCAGTGTCTTTCCGTATTTTCTTGTAGCTCATTGAGTTACTTCAAAACAGCTATTTTGAATTCTTTATCAGCTACATCACAAAATTTTATGCCTTTGCATTCAGTTATTGGAGGATTATTGTTATCTTTTTTGGTGATGACATGTTTCCTTGATTATTTATGTTTCTTATATTTTTTCCATTTCTTTTTTTCTCATTTTAAGTAGCAGGCATCTCCTTGGATATTTCTGCCTTCAAGTAGGGTATACTGTTCATTGATCCTCTTATTTCTGGGGCTTTCTCTGATCTTGTATGGATATACCAACTTCACAATTCTTGTTCCCACTTGTCACAGAATTCATTAGCTTTTATATTTTCTCTGGTTCTTATAACTCACTGGGCAGGCTACCAGAAATCTCTTTTGTTTTCAGAAGGTGGTGCTCTAGCTGAAGTTCATGGTTTCTCCCTTGCCCATACACCCTAGTCTGATTTTCTGAGAGCACTTCATTTACTGGAGCTTCCTCTCATCATTGCACTCAGGAGCACATGTAAAGAGCTGGCTCCAGAGTGTGGGGAGGTATGGGTTTGGCACCTGAGGTGTTGGGGGTTTCTGTGGGCTCATTGGAGGGATCCTTGAGTTAGGTTCTCCCAGAGTCTTGTGGGTGGACTTCAGTAGGAACTACATCCCTTTAATGTCTTTTGATATTCTTTCCCCCCCACTAACCCCCCAGCCACCCCCACCTCCCCCCTGATTCTACCCCACCTTGGTATTGTCCATGTGTCCTTTATAGTTGTTCCTGAAAACCCTTCCCCTCCTCCAGATTATCCCTTCCCACCTCCCCTTTGGTTACTGTCAGTTTGTTCCTTATTTCCATATCTCTGGTTATATTTTGCTAGCTCATTTATTTTGTTAATTAGGTTCCACTTATAGGTGAGATCATATGGATTTGTCTTTCACTGCCTGGCTTATTTCACTTAGCATAATGCTCTCCAGTTCCATCCATGCTGCCGAGAAGGGTAGGAGCTCCTTCTTTCTTTCTGCTGCATAGAATTCCATTCTGTAAATGTACCATAGTTTTTTGATCCATTCATTTACTGATGGGCACCTAGGTTGCTTCCAACACTTGCCTACTGTAAATTGTGCTGCTATGAACATTGGGGTGCACAGGTTCTTTTAGATTGATGTTTCAGGGTTCTTAGGATATAATCCTAGCAGTGGAATTGCCAGGCCAAAAGGCAATTCCAGCCCTGGCTGGTGTAGCTCAGTGGATTGAGCCCAGGCCTGTGAACCAAAGGATCATGGTTCGATTCTTAGTCAGGGCACATGCCTGGGTTGCAGGCCAGTTCCCAGCAGGGGACACATGAGAGGCAACCACACATTGATATTTCTCTCCCTCTCTCCTTCCCTTCCCTTTAAAGATAAAATAAATAAAATCTTTAAAAAAGGCAGTTCCATTTTTAGTTTTCTGAGGAAATTCCATACTGTTTTCTACAGTGGCTTATATGCTTCTTTTCTGATCTGTTCCTTCCCCCAAGTCATGGTGGTCCTACCTCAGTACCCTGGATGCTGCTGGAGCAAACAGGTTTCTCCAGCAGCATCCTGCACATCTGGGGATACTGAGTACTCAGTCATTGCTCTCCCTTTTCCCCATGGGAGAGGATACTACTACCAGCTAATGTCATCTTGGGAGAGAGGTGGCACTGGCAAAATTTCTCTTACTCTCTCCAAAGCATCCAAACTGACAGCAGCCAAGATAGATTGGGACAGGTTTACAGGCCCCTGATGGTTTTATATCCCATATCAAAGTCTGTCAGCCTATTACCTGATGCACAGATGGATGAGACTTCTGGGTGTCATGGCATGTTGTGCTGGATCCTGAAATTCCCCACAAAGGGATATTTATTTATAGATGGATGCCTAATTAGTTGTTAAGAAGAGAGACATAAAGGAGGGACATCTTACTCCACCTGATGCTGACATCAGTCTCCTATAACTTCTTTTTTTTTAACAATTCTTTTTCAAAAAGAACTTATTTTTTGTTTATTTTTAAACTGATAAGAACAGATGCTACAGTTGATCTTAGCCAAAGGCCAAGAAGCGATATTTTTTGTTTATTTTTAGAGAGAGGAGAAAGGAGGGAGAAAGGAAGAGAAACATCCATGTGTGGTTGCCTCTCAAGCACCCCCTACTGGGAACCTGGCCTGCAGCCCAGGCATGTGCTCTGACTGGGAATCAAACCAGCAACCCTTTGCTTCTCAGGCCCGCACTCAATCCACTAAGCCACCAGCCAGGGCTCCTATAACTTCTTTATATGAAATGTTTTACCCCACATCAATGAAATGTGATTTTTATATGATTGCTCTAGTTGTTCAACTGGCAAGTAACTAGTAAGTTTACTAGTTTATAAACATGACTTTGGAAGTGCCAGGAAAGTAGGGACTTCTTACAAGAGATGCCTGCATTACTGGGCATTTATTCACTTAATATTATTTATTTATTTACTTCAAATCATTCTCTAAAATTTTCAATTACAGTTGACTTATTATATTAGTTTCAGTTGTACACCATAGTGATTAGATACTACATAATTTTCTAAGTTATCATCCTGAAATTAAGCTTACAATATCTACAATGAGTCACTAACATATACATTTGTGTAGAGAGGTTTTGAAAAGAATAACATGTGCTTCTGAGCATTTAGTTAATCAAATAATTTTATGCTTAAAAATATACATGCAATTAAAGCTTTAAAAGTATTAAGAAGTGTAAAAATGAGTGATCTAAGTACAAGAACCTTGACAAACTGTAGATGAAATGCCATATGTAGATGTAACATGTGAATAAATAAAGTGCATTAATGCTTTAATACTATATGCATTAATATTATTAAATGTGCTGGTTTATTTTATTTCTGTTATATCAGTTTTTATATTTTCATTCTTATTTAATGGTATGTTTTGTGTTTTCAGTATGTTTTTCCTGAAGAAACCAGCCAGAACTTTGTCTACCTAATTGGCTTTTGTTTTCATTTTTTTGAAGAGTTTTTTTATTATTGTTCAAGTACAGTTGTCTCCACTTTCCTCCTACCACTCCCCTGCCCCACCCATTCTTTAGTTTACTTAGCAATTGTGTTTTCTTCATTCTAACTCACTCATTTATTTTTTATTTTTTATTTAATTTTTTAAATATTAAATTGGGAAGTTTTAAAAATTTTTATTGAATTTATTATGGTGACAGTTGTTAATAAAATTATGTAGGTTTCAGGTGTACAATTCCATAATACATCATCTGTATATTGTATTGTGTGCTCACCACCCCAAGTCCAGTCTCCTTCCAATCTTTATTCTTTTCTCTTGGATAACTTGATTTCTTATTTACTTATGATTTTCATGACTACTTCTGTTAAATCTTAGTTTAATTTGTCTTTATCTT
The DNA here is from genome assembly GCA_004027475.1 of Anoura caudifer. Taxonomy (NCBI): domain Eukaryota; kingdom Metazoa; phylum Chordata; class Mammalia; order Chiroptera; family Phyllostomidae; genus Anoura; species Anoura caudifer. The sequence continues at coordinate 9,707 of PVKU01008899.1, read as the reverse complement.
CTTTTGCTTAACAATAAGGCAATTAAATCTATGAATTTGTCTCTGAACATTGGAATCAGCTTGTAAATGTTTGAGTAGTGTATTTGTTATAATAATTTAATTTTTTCCTAAGTAAAAATATTTTTTTATTATAAAAATGCAGACACATACATGTATATGGAAGAGAAAGTGACATTTGCTCTTTTTTCATTCCTTCCTTGTGATACTTCTTTCCTTACCCAGAGATATGCACTGTTAATGATTTAGTATATATCCTTCTAGTATATATGACCCATTTCTATATTTACCAACATATGTGTGCATTTATAGTTATATACATCATATATATGTATACACATGATTTACGAATTATAGATATCATATTATATATGTTCTATAAATTAATTTCCATTTTAATATATTATAGATATGTATTAAGTGCCAATTTCCTTCTCATGAGGTTTTACCAGTTTATATTACCTCCAAGGGTTATGCTTTTCAATATCCTGTCCAACACCAAAAAGGAGATGTCTTTCCTAATTTTTGCAAAATTGATAGGTAAAAAGATACATTCTTATTTGATATTAATGTACATTTACTTGATTATTATTGAGATTAGGGTAATTTAATTTGATTATTATCCATTATTTTTAAAAACATTTTATTGTAATTGTTGTTCTTATACAGTTTTCTGTCTTCTACTCCCATCCCATCCCACCACCCCAACCCTCCCCAGCTCTCTCTCATTTCCACCTCCCCTTAGCTTTTTATTATAATTATTATTATTTTAATTTTATTTTAATTGTTGTTCTTATACAGTTTTCTGTTTTTCTACTCCCATCCCATCCCACCACCCTAGCCTTCCCCAGCTCCCTCCCATTTCCACCCCGCCCCCCAGCTTTTGTCCATGTGTCTTTCATACTTGTTGCTCTAATCCCTTCCCCTTTTCCCTGGATATTCCTATCCCTCTCCTCTCGTTCTCAATTTCAGTGTCTTTGGTTATATTATGCTTGTTTGTTTGTTTTGTTGATTAGGTTCCTGTTAAAGGTGAGATCATACGGTATTTGTCTTTCACCTCCTGGCTTATTTCGCTTAGCATAATGCTCTCCATGTCCATCTATGCTGTCACAAAGGGTAGGAGCTCCTTATTTCTTTCTGCTGCATAGAATTCCATTGTGTAAATGTGCCATAGTTTCTTAATCCATTCATTTACTGATGGGCACCTAGGTTGCTTCCAACATTTGGGTATTGTAAATTGTGCTGCTATGAACATTGGGGTGCATAGGTTCTTTTGAATTGGTGATTCAGGAATTTTAGGGTATAATACCAGCAGTAGAATTGCCAGATCAAAAGGCAGTTCTATTTTTAGTTTTGTGAGGGAATTCCATACAGTTTTTCACAATGGCTGCACCAGTCTGCATTCCCACCCTTCTCTCTGCAACCTTGGCAGCACATGTTGGTTGATTTGTTAATGATGGTCATTCTATCTGTGTGAGGTGGCATCTCACTGTGGTTTTAATATGCATCTCTTATGAGTAGTGATGCTGAGCAGCATTCCATATGCCTCTGGGCAATCTGTATGTCCTCCTTGGAGAAGTGTCCTTTCAGGTACTTTGGCCATTTATTAATTGGCTTGTTTGTTTTCCTGGAGTGGAGTCATGTGAGCTCTTTATGTATTTTGGATGTCAAACCCTTGTCTGAGGTGTTTTTGGCAAATATATTTTCACATACAGTTGGTTCCCTTTCATTTTGCTGATGTTTTCTTTAACCATGCAGAAGCTTTTTATTTTGATGAAGTCCTATTTTTCTCTCTTAAAAATAATTCTCAGATTATTTTATTTTACTTAGCTATAGAAACATTTATAGCATTAAAAAGTACAAACAATGGTTTCTGTCAAAACTTTTTGTGGAAGAGTAAGACCATCAGGGGATATTTATACATGACTCTTATTTTGACAAACTCTTATTTCTTTATTCTTTCCTTTATATCCCTTACTCTAGGGGACATATCAGTGAATATATTGCTGCATGGAATATCTGAGATTTTCCTGTCTATAATCTCCTCTTGAACAATTACAATGTCATGACTTATATTTAAGTCTTTTATCCATATTCAGTTTTATTTTTATGTAAGTTGGTGTTCAAATTTCATTCTTTTGCATGTAGCTGTCCAGATATCCCAACACCATTTGTCGAGGAGGCTGTTTTTACACCATTTTATGCTTCTGCCCTCTTTGTTGAATATTAATTGACCATAGATACTTGGTTTTATCTCTGGGCTCTCTATTCTGTTCCATTGAGTTATGTGTCTGTTCTTATGCCAGTACTATACTCTTTTGATGACCATGGCCTTATAATATAGATTGATGTCAGGTGTGGTGATCCTTCCTACTTTGTTCTTCTTTCTCAAAATTGCTGTGGCTACTCAGGATCATTTACAGTTCCATACAAATTTTTTAAATATTTTTCTATGTTTGTGAAATATGTCATTGGTATTTTAATAGGTATTGCATTGCATCTATAAATCGCTTTGGGTAGTATGGACATTTTGATGATGTTAATTCTTACAATCCATGAGCATGGTATATGCTTCCATTTATTTGTGTCTTCCTTGATTTCATTCTTCAGTGTTGTGTAGTTTTCTGAGTACAGGTCTTTTACCTCCTTGGTTAGGTTTATTCCTAGGCACTTTATTTTTCTTGTTGCTATAGCAAATGGGATTTTTTACTCATTTCTGATTCTGATATTTCATTGCTGGTGTACAAAAATTCCTTTGATTTCTGAATATTGACTTTGTATCCTGCTGTTTTGCCAAATTACCTTATTAGGTTGAGTAGTTTTTGCGGACTGTATCAGGTTTTCTATGTACACTATCATGTCATCTGTAAACAATGACAACTTTGCTTCCTCTTTTCCAATTTGGATGCCTTTTATTTGTTCTTCTTGTCTGATTGTTGTGGCTAGAACTTCCAATACCATGTTGAATAGGAATGGTGAAAATGGGCATCCTTGTCTTGCTCCTAATCTTAGGGGGAAAGCTTTTAGTTTTTGTCCATTAAGTGTGATGTTGGCTGTAGATTTCCTATATATGGCTTTTATTATGTTGAGGTATGCTCCTTCTACTCCCACTTTGCTGAGCATTTTTTCATAAATGAGTGCTGGACCTTACCAAATGATTTTTCTGCATCTATCAATATGATTGTGTAATTTTTGTCTTTGCTTTTATTTATATGATGTATTATGTTTATTGATTTCTGAATATTATACCATCCTTGCATCTCTGGAATGAATCCCACTTGATCGTGGTGTATGATATTTTTGATGTATTGCTGGATGTGGTTTGCCAGTACTTTGTTGAGGATTTTAGCATCTATATTCATGAGTGATATTGACCTGTGGTTTTCTTTCTTTGTTGTGGGTTTGTCTGGTTTGGGGGATTAAGATGATGCTGGCCTCATAAAAAGAGTTTATGAGTCTTCCCTCTTCCTGGATATTTTGGAATAGTCTGTGAAGGATAGGGGCTAGCTCTTCCTTAAATGCTTTGTAAAATTCTCCCGTGAAACCATCTGGTTCAGAGCTTTTGTATAGCAGGAGTTTTCTGATTAGTGTTTCAATTTTGTCAGCTGTTATTGGTCTGTTCAGGCTTTTTGTTTCTTCTTCATAGAGTTTTGGAAGATTATATTTTTCCAGAAATTTGTCTACTACATATAGGTTTCAAATTTCTTGGCATATAGTTCTTCATAGTAATTTCTTACAATCCTTTGTGTTTCTGTGGTATCAGCTATAATCTCCCCTCTTTCATTCCTGATTGTGTTTATTTGGGTCCTGTCTCTTTTTTTTCTTGGTCAGTCCACTTAAAGGCTTGTTGATTTTGTTTATCTTTTCCAAGGAACTCCTCCTAGATTTATTGATACTTTGGATTGTTCTTGTAGTCTTTGTGTTGTTTAATTCTGCTCTGATCTTGGTTATTTCCTCCTTCTACTTTCACCGGGCTTTTTTTGTTGTTCATCCAGTTCTTATAGATGTAGGGTTAGGTTGTTTATTTGAAATGTTTCTATCTTTTTTAGGTAGGTTTATATTGCCATGAACTTCCCTCTCGGGACTGCCTTCACTGTGTTCCATAAGTTTGGGACTGTTGTATGTTTAATTTCATTTTTCCCCAGAAACTGTTTGATTTCTTCCTTGATATCATCACTTACCCATTCATTGTTTAATAGCATGCTATTCAATCTCCATGAGTTTGAGTGTTTTTGAGTTTTCTTCTTGAGGTTGTTTTCTCATTTAAGGCCCTGATGGTCAGAGAAAATGGTTGATATTATTTCAATTTTCTTGAATTTGTTGAGGCTTGTTTTCTGTCATATTATGTGATGTATCTTTGAAAATGAGCCATGTGTATTTGAAAACAATGTGTACTTTGCCTCTTTGGGATGAAAGGTTCTATATATATCAGTTAAGTCCATTTGATCTAGGGAATTGTTCAATGCTACAACATCCTTTTGATATTTTGTTTGGAAGATCACTCCATTGCTGATAGTAGGGTGTTAAGGCTCCCTTCTATAAGTGTGTTGCTGTCTATATCTTTCTTGCAGTCCTCCAAGATTATCCTTATATATTTGGATGCTCCTATGTTGGGTATATATGTGTTTACAATGTTTATGTCTTCTTGATGTATTCTTCTCTTAATTATTTTGAAGTGTCCTTCACTGTCTCTTTTTAGGCTTTTGTTTTGAAGTTTACTTTGTCTGATGTAAATATTTCTACTACAGCTTTTTTCCTGTCCATTTGCTTGGAATATTTTTTTCCAACCCTTCACTTTCAGTCTTTGTTGGCTTTTTTTTTTTTTTTTTTTTTTTTTTTTTTTTTTTTTTTTTTTTTTTTTTTTTTTTTTTTTTTTTTTTTTTTTTTTTTTTTTTTTTTTTTTTTTTTTTTTTTTTTTTTTTTTTTTTTTTTTTTTTTTTTTTTTTTTTTTTTTTTTTTTCCTGAGGTGGGTCTCTTGTAGGCAGCATATGTGCAGGTTATGTTTTCTTATCCATTCAGCTACCTTATGTGTTTTCATTGATGCATTTATTCCATTAACATTTAGGGTTATTATTTATAGGTACTTACTCATTTCCCCCACTTTTACTTGTGTTCCCCTCTTTCTCACTCTCTTTCTTCCTCTTCTTCCCCTTAGCAATCTTGCAGTGCTGGCTTGGTGGAAGTTTATTCTTTCAGCCTTCTTTTGTCTGGGAAACTCCTTATTTCCCCTCCATTTTAATTGAGAGCCTTGCTGGGTAGATTAGTCTTGGTCTCATGACTTTGCTTTTCATTACTTGGAATATTTCTTGCCATTCTCTCTAGGCTTGTAGTGTTTCTATTGAAAAATCAGCTGCTAGCTTTATGGGAGCTCCTTTGTATGTTACTTCTTGTTTCTCCCTTCCTGCCTTTAAGATTCTCCCTTTGTCTTTAAATCTTGGTATTTTAATTATGTTGTGTCTTGGAGTAGGCCTCTCTGGGTTCACCTTGATTGGGACCCTCTATGCTTCCTGAATGTGCATAGATTTTCCCCTTTCCAAGTTTGAAAAACTTTCTGACATTATTCTTTCAAAGAGATTTTCTATCCCTTGCTCCTTTTGTTCTCCTTCTGACATTCCTATGATTCAAATGTTGTTGCGTTTTGTGTTGTCCTGCAGTTCCCTTATCCTATATTCATATTTTTTTAGTCTTCTTTTGTGAAGCTGCTCTACCTATCTGTTTCTTTCTACCTTGTCTTCTAGCTCACTAGTTTAGTACTTTCCTTCATCCAGCCTGCTTGTAATTCCTTCTAGTATATATATATATTTTTAATTTCAGACATTGTATTCTCCATTTCTCCTGGGTTCTTTTTAATAGTTTCTATTTCCTTTTTCATACTGTTGTAGTTCCCACTAAGTTACTTGTAGTTGTCCATGAGTTCCTTTTTTTAATATATTTTATTGATTATGCTATTACAGTTGTCCCATTTCCCCCCTTCACTCCCTTCTATCCTGTATACCCCTCCCAACCACATCCCCCCACTCTAGTTCATGTCCATGTGTCATACATATAAGTTCTTTGGGTTTTTACATTTCCCATTCTATTCTTACTCTCCCCCTGTCTATTTTCTACTTACCATCTATGCTACTTATTCTCTGTACCTTCTCCTCCGCTCCCTCCCATTCCCCTATTGATAACCCTCCATGTGATCTCCATTTCTGTGGTCCTGTTCCTGTTCTAGCTGTTTGCTTAGTTTGTTTTTGTTTTTGGTGTGGTTGTTAATAACTGTGAGTTTGCTGTCATTTTACTGTACATATTTTTTAATCTTTTTTCTTAGATAAGTCCCTTTAACATTTCATGTAATAAGGGCCTGGTGATGATGAACTCCTTTAACTTGACCTTATCTGAGAAGCACTTTATCTGCCCTTACATTCTTCATGAAAGCTTTTCTGGATAGAGCAATCTTGGATATAGGTCCTTGACTTTCATGACTTGGAATACTTCTTTCCAGCCCCTTCTTGCCTGGAAGGTCTCTTTTGAGAAATCAGCTGACAGTCTAATGGGAACTCCTTTGTAGGTGACTGTCTCCTTTTCTCTTGCCACTTTTAAGATTCTCTCCTTATTTTTAATCTTGGGTAATGTAATTATGATGTGTCTTGGTGTGTTCCTCCTTGGGTCCAGTTTCTTTGGGACTCTCTGAGCTTCCTGGACTTCCTGGAAGTCTATTTCCTTTGCTAGATTGGGGAAGTTCTTCTTCATTATTTGTTTTCAGTTTTTTGCTCTTCATTTTCTCCTTCTGCTACCCCTATAATTAGGATGTTGGAATGTTTAAAGATGTCCTGGAGGTTCCTAAGTCTCTTCTCATTTTTTTGAATTCTTGTTTCTTCATTCTGTTCTGGTTGAATGTTTCTTCCTTCTGGTCCACACCATTGATTTGAGTCCCAATTTCCTTCCCATCACTATTGATTTCTTGTACATTTTCCTTTATTTTAGTTAGTGTAGCCTTCATATTTTTATCTAACTTGCAACCAAATTCAACCAATTCTGTGAGCATCCTGATTATTAGTGTTTTGAACTGTGCATCTGATAGGTTGGCTACCTCTTTGTTGCTGAGTTGTATTTTTTCTGGAGCTTTGATCTGTTCTTTCATTTGGGCCATTCTTTTTTGTCTTGACGCACCTGTTATGTAGTGAGGGATAGAGCCTTAGGTGTTCACCAGGGTGGGGCAACCCACATTGTTGGGTTGTGACGTTGTATGTGGGCCAGGGGTCTGAGAGGAAACAATGACACTTGCTCTACCCTCTGCTGGATTTCAGTCACTTCCTCCGCTTCCCACAAGCAAATTGAACCCTTCTGCTGCTGATTATCATGTGGGTTGGTTTCTGTATTTTCTAGGACCCTGTGGGTCTCTCCAACGAACTCTCCTATGAGGCTGGGAGTTCCCACTCCCCCTTTGTTTCACCTGGTTTATCTGTGCATGAATGTGGGACCACCTGGTCCACCGCTGCCTTGCCGGCCAACTGCAGCCTTATGCATCCATTCCACTATCTGCTACCTCACCAGGTCTGCCTGCTGCAGCCTTGCCATGGGTCTTCTCTATCCTGGCTATCCTACTCCACTCCTCCTACCAGTCTGGATGGAGGTTTCTTTTAACTCCTTGGTTGTCAGACTTCCATACAGTTCAATTTCCTTTCTGTTCTGGTTGTGTTTTTGTTTGTTTTTAAATTATTATTGTCCTTCTTTTGGTTGAGCAAGGAGGCACAGTATGTGTACCTATGCCTCTATCTTGGCTGGAAATCTGAGTTCCTTGAGCATTGTCATAACCATTCCTTTGAATTTTATATCTGATCATTTGCTTTCTTCCATTCCATTTAGCTCTTTTACTGGGGAGCCTTGCGTTCCTTCCAGTTGTGGGTTCCTTCTTTGCCTCCCCATTTTAGGTGACTCTTTTTGTTTCTATGATTCCAGATGCTCTGCTTTTCTGGTTTTCTTTGTAAGGTGAACTTCCATGGTATGGGTTCTGTGAGGCTCAGTGGCACTGACTCTTTGATCTCCTTGTCTGGATGCTCTAGAGTTGCCCTTTCTTCCATTTGGGTGGGCTTTCTTGTTATACTTGGGCTTTACTTATTGGTGGTTTCTTTGCTGGTGGGTTCTCCCCTCCAATGGGCTTACTGGTAGTCACAACTCCCACCTTGTCCTGTATGCTATTGTACAGGTGTTGGTTAACACAACAGTATTACCAGACAAACATACCTATGCCAGCAAATAGAGCACCCCTACCACTTGTGCAGTCTCAAGCACATTTTTACTAAGATTAATAAAGGTGAGGAGACATTGCAGATAGTATAAGATATGACAAAAGGAATATGAGATGATTAAAAGAGGGGGAAACTTTGTTGTATGGTAAGAGGGAGGAGAATTGATAAGAGTTGGAATAGAATTACCCCTGTATTTTAAATCAGTTTTTGTTTTGCACTTTTAAATTTAATGTTAATTCCACAAATATTTTATGACTACTATATATTCATTTTAAATCATGTATGTAGTATGAAGTGACTTTCTTTATCCTACTTAAATATTATCTTGGTTTCATCTTTTTAAAAACATTATAAGATAAATAAAATATAATAAATATAAAAATATAATTGTAAACATTTTATCATTTTGTTTTAAGCATCTTTCATAAACAACATATGATTTCTCTCTCCACCCATATTTATACCAGTATAAGAGTCTTTGTTTTTTGATATACAGCTCAACTCATAACTATTTGTTGTTATACTTGCTGAATTTGCTGTTATATTTGCTATTTTATTTTATGACATTTTATAATTCTTTTGTTTTATTTAATTTATTGTTTGTTTGTTACATAAACTTGTTTCCTTGCTTTCATCCTCTCCAGGGATTTGGAAAACAATATAGTTCAGAAATTCTAAGACTAATTTTTTCCATTTTAATACTCCTAGAACTAAAATGCATCTTAAAATTTATTATGTGCTATAGCTTAATTGGCAGCATTTTTCTTTCTTGGTGGTACATAAAAAAAGATGTTTCTTAGCTTAGATGAAAAACTGTATATTATATTTTATTTTTTACCTTAATTTTTCAAAAGGTTTAGAAAGTCCTTATTTTCGTGAGTCAAGAATAAAATACTGTTTTAAAAAATCTCCTCTCGGAGCTGGAGCGCACGCCTTTGTCTGCGCCCACACGACATTGAAAAACCAGCCGCTCCCTGATCAGCCAAGCAGGGACCCGGCAGCTCTGAGACCGGGGTCGGGGCTGAGAAACCACGCCAGGGCTGGCCGTAAGTCTCAGGGGAGGGAGCTGGGACATTCGCTCCCTGGACAGCCAAGCAGATACCCACCACGCCAGCATAAACCTGGTCGCTTGAAATCTCACAGACAGGAATTAAGATCTCATAGCCCCGAGAGGACTGAACGCGGGAGCTGGAGCGTGCACCTTTGTCTGCGCCCGCGCAACATTGTAAACAGCTGCTAGGGGATGGGTGCATCAGCGCGCCCAGGGAGACCCGGCTCGACAGGGCGCGCAGTCGCTGGGCACCATAGGGGTTGAACCGTGTTCGTGGGACAGTTGGAACCTGTGCAAGGAAGACTCAGGGAACATCGGGACTTGTGGGCGCGTGACCACAGTTCGCGCCTGGGTCCCTGGGCAGAGAATCTAGGGACACCTCTGAGGACAGTAGGCCAGAGAAAACTGAATGCTGAACAAGGGAA
>PVKU01008898.1:0-68176 GCA_004027475.1 Anoura caudifer | reverse complement strand
TAGATGGTAGGTAGAAAATAGACAGGGGGAGGGCAAGAGTAGTGTGGGAAATGTAGAAGCTAAAGAACTTATGACACATGGGCATGAACTAAAGGGGGGAATGTGGGTGGGAGGGGTGTGCAGGGTGGAGGGTAATGAAGGGGGGAAAATGGGACAACTGTAATAGCATAATCAATAAAATATAATTTAAAAAAATAAAGAATTATAAAAAAAAAAGAAAATAACTTCTATAGTAAATGGTGGAGGCATTTGGATTTTGGAGGCAACATACATAACATATGGCTGTGTTGCTTTGACCATTTTACTGAAAAAATCATAGGCTGCCAGCTTTGTGAGATGGCAAAGTAAAAGAAAACTCCTCAGCTGACTGAGGCTTCTGTGCAAGCAGCTCTAATGTTTTTCAGTTAAGGCCAGGAGAAACCACAGTGCACTAAGGATCTGTGGCAGATGTAAATCTGAGTAGAGCCTGTGTTAAGCCCCACTAGGAGAATGTCAGTAAAGGCTCCTGAGGTTCTGAAGCAAAGACATGTCCTCATTGGTATATAGAGTGGTTTGAATCATGATTCCCCCCACCCCAGCAAAAGATATGTCCACTCAGAACCTGTGGATGCAACCTTATTTGGAAAAAAGAATCTTTGAAAGGTGTTATTAGCTCAAGATTTGAGGTGAGACCATTCCAGATTAGGGTGGACCCTAAATCCAATGACATGTGTCCTCTAAGTAAGAGAAGGGGAGAACAGAGGAGACAACCATATGAAGACAGATGCAGATACTTGACTAATATGTCTACAAGAAATACTAAGGATTTCTCGCAGCCCTCGGAATCTAGGAAAGAGGAATGAAAGAGATTATTTGTCATAGTTTCCAAAAGAAATCAGTAACTTGATTTCGGATTGCTGGCCTCCAGATTTGCAAAGAAATAATTTTATAGTTAATGGTATACTTTTTCATGGTAGCCACAAGATATTAATATAACTATATATTTATTTTATGCAAGTTTCTAGCTCACATAGAGGTCTCTGATAGAGGCTAAAATTCAGACCATGTGATACTACAGGATCTTGCAACCTGAGCTCCTCTTCAAAGATTGACATAATCAGGCACTACTGGCTTCTAAGGTCACTGTGCATCAGAAAAGATGCAAGAGGGATACATACGTTTAATCTCCTTGATCCAAAATTGACATTTCTCTTCTTCTCAACCCCATGAGAAAGACCTAATTGACCCAACTTAATGGAAAAAGGCCAAGTAATGTAGGCAAAAACATAGATACTAAGCGAGCACTAGGGGCTTTGTCACATAAAATGGGGAAGTATGTTTACAACAAATATTAATCAAAGAGGAGTTGATGTAGTAATGTCAACATTAGCACAGATAGAATTTAACAACTGAAAGTATTATTAGGAATAAATAATGGCAGGCCACAGTTAAAAAATAAATCAAAATGAATTTTAAAAAGTTGAAACCCTACCTCATACCATATACAAAAATTAACTCAAAATGGATCACTGAATACTGTTCCAAGTTGGTACTGCTGAGCTGAACCTGATCTCCTGCAGCTATCCCAGCTGTCCACCATGGGATGCCCACGGACTTCAGTGGTCCAGGCCCTTGAGCCTGCAGGAAGTGAACAAGAGACCACAGCACCCACTGCTGGTCAAAAACGCTGGGGCAGAGGTTGACGAGCCAGGCAAAGTGCTGATACCTACCCATGTTAAAAAAACAGCCCACTAGTATTGCATGGGATGGCCTTCATCCAGGTAAACCCTTACACCTTGGTCTTAACAGACCCAGATGCTCCCAATAGGAACCTAAATATAGGAAATGGCACTATTTTCTGGTGGTCCGATTACATGGGCTCTGGGCCTCCCAAGGGCACATGCCTTCGCCTCTATGTCTGGCTGGTTTGTGCGTAGGACAGGCTGCTGAAGTGTGAAGAACTCATTCTCAGCAACAAATCTGGAGACTACCATCAAAAATTCAAGGTGTTATCATTCTGCAAAAAGCAGGAGCTTGGGTAGCCGGTGGCTGGCACCTGTTATGCAGCAGAATTGGGTGGCTGTGCCCAAGCTCTATGAGCAGCTGTCTGGAAAGTAAAGGAAAGCTAGGAGACAGAAATCACCCTGGGAGCCCCAAACAGATTTTTCAAATTCAGTGATACATGTAGATTTCTCCTCTTCCCTGTTCCCATTCAGGTGAGGCCTGAACAAATAGGGATTTAGGGTGACTTCCTTCTAGGTATCCTTTAAATTGTACAGGGTCACGGATCCTATTTTATGTTTGGATAAAATTTTTAACTCCACTTTGGGGAATATTTTGGTACTAGGATGGGGTCATCAGTTGTTAATATAAGAATAGTGCCATTCTGGCTCCTTTTATTTTTAACCCTCACCCAAAGACATGCTTATTGATTTTTTTTTAAGAGAGAGGGGAAGAGAAGGAGAAATAGAGAAAGAGAAACATGATACAAGAAAGAAACATCAGTGGGTTGCCTCTTGTAATTGCCCCAGCTGGGACAGAACCCGCAACCTAGGCATATGCTCTGACCAGAAATCAAGCCCATGAACTTTCTCATTGATAACATAATGAGAACAGTTTGTACAACACTGGTGTAACCTGACAGCCAAGGAGAGTGGACTGAAATAAGCATGCATGACCAATAATGACTTCACTGTACTAGTCAGCGGGAGCGGTGGACACCATTGAGTGAGCATGTGTACTGGGTGTGTGGCAGTCACATTCAAAATAACCAAGAGAAAAATAACTGAGCAAGTAGACCAATGAATCCACATCAAATTTTTAATTAAGCCTGAACATTCCTCTGTGGAAACTATTTGGATGATTCAGGAGGCCACAGCTATAGGAAAATGGTGATTGGCAGCTTCATCACAACAAGCCCACTCATGCATCATATCTCATGCAGAGTTTTTAGTGAAACATCAAATCACCCAGGTGACTCAGCCCCACTACAGCCCAGATTTGGTGCCCTGCAACTTCTGGTTTTTTCCAAACTAAAATCACCTTTGAAAGGGAAGAGATTTCAGACCATTGATGAGACTCAGGAAAAATACAATGGAGCAGCTGATGGCAATTAGAACTGTGTGAGTTCCCAGGGTGCCTCCTTTGAATAGGACCGAGGTATCATTATCCTACGTACAATGCATCTTGTATCTTCTTCAATAAATGTCTCTATTTTTCATATTACATGGCTGGATACCTTCTGGTCAGAACTTGTATATTGTCTTAGTGCCAAGGCTTAATTGAGGCTTTAAAGAAAAGCAGCCAACTAGTCCAGCAGTGTTTTCAGAGCACACTCCCAGGAGATGAAGACCTGCTCCACAACTGACATCCTGGAGATTTTGTCCATTGGAACAGACATCTCCATAAGGATGCTCTGGTAGGTACAACCCAAGGGGAGGGACCTTACCAGCCGAACTTAGAGGCACTGATTCCTGGACTTGGGTTTCTCATTTGAAGAAAGCTCCAACACCTACATGGCAATCTGCCCCTGTTGGAGACCTAAAGCTCAACATTTCCAAGGAGCAGAAGAAGCAGACACCATCTCAATAGACAGCTTTCCTAAGCTTCTGGACCAGGCTGATACAACCTCATGCTTTTTCCTCTGCACAACTTGTCAAAAGAACCTTTTATCCACTTTCCTACGTGCTGAAAACACATGAAAATATGTAATTTATAGTGGTAAGACCTTGTAATTTGGAAAAACTGCTATTCTTATATTCTTACACGCTATTCTTATAACCTCCAGCTCATCAACTTTTATTTCACTTAGAACTCATATGTTAGCTAGTATACCAGTCACCTTTCTTGAGTTCTTACAATGGCTCCTGTTAATAATTTTAGCTCTTGATTTGGCCTCTTTTTGTAACCTACATGCTAAAAATTACACATTATTACACCCTTTTGTTCCTACCCTACAGCAACTTTCTGAATCTGAAAATCTGACAGGCTTTTGGATCTGTGCTACAGCAAAGCATGCTCTTGAGGTTCCTGAGCTGGTGGCCTGATCTCTATCCCTAAAGGGATGAAAAAACTTGACTGGTAAGGTTCTGTTTTTGCTTCTGTGAAACACATATTCCCTTCCCTCTGGAAAATATGCCCCAGAGATAACTACCTTCCATTGGGACCTCCTTGCTCATAAAGGTATATAACCCTTACTCAGATTTAGACATTAACTAGTAACATTTCCTTATGTTTTAAAAATATGAATGTCCCTGGTAAAACATTAACTTCCATTAGATGCCTATAACCATATGCTCTTATATGATTCAAAAGTGAGTTCATGCACAGAATGAAGAAACAAGAATGCAAAAAAAGGAGAGTGTTAGAAACCTCTGGGACAACTTTAAACATACCAACATCCGAATCATAGGGGTGCCAGAAGGAGAAGAGGAAGAGCAAGATACTGAAAACTTATTTGAAAAAAATAATGAAGGGAAACTTCCCCCCAATCTGGTGAAGGAAATAGACTTCCAGGAAGTCCAGGAAGCCCAGAGAGTCCCAAATAAATTGGACCCAAGGAGGAACACACCAAGGCACATCATCATTAAGTTACCCAAGATTAAAAATAAAGAGACAATCTTAAAAGCAGCAAGAGGAAAAGAGAGAGTTACCTACAAAGGAGTTCTCATAGGCTATTAGCTGATTTCTCAAAAGAAACCTTACCGGCAAGAAGGGACTGGAAAGAAGTACTTGAAGTCATGAAAGGCAAGGACCTATATCCAAGATTGCTCTATCCAGCAAAGCTGTCATTTAGAATGGAAGGGCAGATAAAGTGCTTCCCAGATAAGGTCAAGTTAAAGGAGTTCATCATCACCAGGTGATTATTATATGAAATGTTAAAGGGACTTATCTAAGAAATAGAAGATCAAAAATTATAAATAGCAAAATGACAACAAACTCACAACTATCAACCACTGAAACTAAAAAACTAAAACTAAGCAAACAGCTAGAACAGGAACAGAATCACAGAAATGGAGATCACATGGAAGGTCATCAGTGGGGAAAGAGAGGAGGAGAATGAGGGAAAAGGTACAGTGAATAAGAAGCATAATTGGTAGGTACAAAATAGTCAGGGGGAGGTCAAGAATAGTATAGGAAATGGAGAAGCCATTTCCTCCAAATGGAGAACTAATATGTACAACCCATGGACATGAACTAAGGTGGGGCTGGGGGGAAATACTGGAAATAGGGGGTGCAGTGAGGAGGGAGGGAAAGGGGAAAAAATGGGACAACTGTAATAGCATAATCAATAAAATATACTTTTAAAAAAGTGAATTCATGGGGTTTTGGATTCTGCATGACTACAATGTAACCTCTCATAACCCATCCTTATGGAAGGGCAACGAGATCTATAATGGAACTGGATATTGGGAAGATGTGCCTCCCCTGAATGAAACAGTGGGGAATGATGGAAACCAAATTCTACCTGCCTTTTTCCTGGAAGTTCCCCATTTCTGAACCAAAATTTGACTCACAATAATCAAACTCATATGTTGCTTCAAATATTATCTTGTATTGCAGGACAAATTAACACTGTATGCAAGACAAGTGTTGAAACAAATGACAGCTGGGGAAAGTCAGCGGGGTTTTTTTGGAGTTTGAGTGGAGTTCGAGAAGTTTCCTGGGTGCTTTGGAGTGAAAGAAATTTTGACGCAGTTTGATGACGTCCATGACAGGCCTGCAAGAAAGGCCAAACCCAAATTCAGAAACGAAGGGATTCGTCTTTAATTTATTGATATCTTCTCTCCGGTGTCACTTCTAAGGCCGGACGTCCAAACACAGCCTAGCTTCCAGGTGACAGGGCAAACAAACCCGAAAAGCAGGTAAGGCCCCCGGCTTTTTAATGGGGTTAGGCCCCAGCCTGACATGGACGGAAGCTGGTGTGCGTTGAAAGAAAACCCTTCCTCCGCCCCAGACCAGAATAACAGGGTCTCCATTGGCTTACCGGCTCCGGACGCGAGAAATCCACAGAGACCAGCAAAGAGCATCATTAGGCGGAACATGCTGGTGTCCTGGGCTCCTGGAGAATACTGAGCGTGCAGCCGTTGGTTGGCTCCAAAAGCGCCGTACCCGACCGCAGGGGGCGCGCGGAGCCCCAGGGGCTTTCTCGGGAGGCCCTGGCGGTTGGGCGTTTGTGCCCCGCAGGTGTGCCGCCCTATAATCAGCCCTCGCCTGAGCTCAATCCCGCTCTCTTCCCCGAGGCCCGCCCTATCGGGCGGCCTGTTACTCCTCTAAAGTTACCCACCGGAGCCGCTCCCTTCCGACTGTTGTCCTGCAAATCGGTCTCTTGCTGTTGATTCACGGACCTAGACGACGCGTTCATTATGCGTTTTGAATCAGACACACCCAGGTGCTTGAAAAGATGATCGTTAATACTTTCTGAAATTAAAACTATACACTAGATGATTGGATAAAGATTATGGTACATATACAATGGACTACTACTCATTTGAATGGAATACACTTGAAATCCATATAATCGCCCCAATAAATTTATTTTTTAATTAAATGGAAATAAGAAAAATATGCAAACACACACAAATATACATAGATTTACTAAAGCTAGGTTTCTAAAAGAACAAAAACTGGCTGGATGGTTTCTTAACTGGATTCCAAGAATGGAGAAAGGGAGTAGATTTTGATGTCTTTGAAAAGAGCCTGCTATGGTTTGTTTGTTTTTCCCTACCTATCCAAACACACTTCCTTTTTTTTTTTTTATGTAGAAGTATCGTATTGAAACACTTTGAAAATGACATTGTTTTAAATTATAAGTTGCCTAAATATTAACTTACTAATAGGAATCCTATTGAATAACTCAGGGTCTTTTTTAAATATATTTTATTGATTATGCTATTACAGTTGTCCCATTTTTCATCATTCCCCTCCACCCTGCACACCCTCTCCCACCCACATTCCCCCCCTTTAGTTCATGTCCATTTCTCATAAGTTCTTTAGCTTCTACATTTCCCACACTATTCTTGCCCTCCCCCTATTTTCTACCCACCATCCATGCTACTTATTCTCTGTACCTTTTCCCCTTCTCTCCTCCTCCCACTCCCCTGTTGCTAACCCTCCATGTGATCTCCATTTCTGTGGTTCTGTTCCTGTTCTAGTCATTTGCTTAGATTATTTTTTTGTTTTAGGTATGGTTGTTAATTATTGTAAGTTTGCTGTCTTTTTACTGTCCTATTTTTTATCTTCTTTTTCTTAGATAAGTCCCTTTAACATATCATATAATAAGGGCTTTGTGATGATGAACTCCTTTAACTTGACCTTATCTGAGAAGCACTTTATCTTCCCTTCCATTCTAAATGACAGCTTGGCTGGATAGAGCAATCTTGGATGTAGGTCCTTGACTTTCATGACTTGGAATACCTCTTTCCAGCCCCTTCTTGCCTGTAAGGTCTCTTTTGAGAAATCTGCTGAGAGTCTGATGGGAACTCCTTTGTAGGTGACTGTGCCCTTATCCGTTGCTGCTTCTAGAATTCTCTCCTTCATTTTAATCTTGGCTAATGGAATTATGATGTGCCTTGGTGTGTTCCTCCTTGGGTCCAACTTCTTTGGGACTCTCTGAGCTTCCTTGACTTCCTGGAAGTCTATTTCCTTTGCCAGATTAGGGAAGTTCTCCTTTATTATTTGTTCAAATAAGTTTTCCACTTGTTGCTCTTCTTCTTCCCCTTCTGGTACCCCTATAATTCAGATGTTGGGACATTTATTAAAGATGTCCTAGAGGTTCCTAAGCCTCTCCTCATTTTTTTTGAATTCTTGTTTCCTCCTTGTTTTCTGTTTGGTTGTTTCTTTCTTCTTTCTGGTCCACTCCATTGATTTGAGTCCTAGTTTTCCTCCTACCTCTACTGGTTCCCTGTGCATTTTTCTTCATTTCACTTATTGTAGCCTTCATTTGTTCATGTAATTTGTGAGCAAAATCAACCAATTCTGTGAGCATCCTGATCACCAGGGCTTTGAACTGTGCACCTGATAGGTTGGCTATCTCTTCGTCACTTAGATTAATTGGCTCTGGGGCTTTGATTTGTTCTCCCATCTGAGCCATTTTTGTTTCTGGGGTTTTTGTTTGTTTGTTTTGTTTTGTTTGTTTGTTTTTGGTCTAGCCGCGGCTGTTACGTAGTAAGGGGCAGAGCCTTAGGTGTTCCCCAGGGTGGGGCAGCCCAGTTGCTGGGTAGTGACGCTGTATGTGGGGGTGGGGTCCGAGAGGAAACAATGGTGCTTTGTCTGCTCTCTCTCGGATTCCAGTCCCTTCCGCTGCTTCCCCTTTGCCTGGATTATCTGCACGTGAATGTGGGACCACCTAGTCAGCCAGCCGCCTTGCGTAGCCTCACTGGGTCTGCACAGTTGCCAGCCTGTGCCTGGGGTCTGCTAGCCACCACCTGTGCGCCTGGGATCTGCCAGCCACCGCTGCCTGCGTGCGCGGTCCGCACCTCCACCTTTTCATGCTGCGACTCTGCCCCTCTTACCGGTATGGATGAATGGTTGTTGGACTTCCATACAGTTCAATTTTCTGAGTTCTGGTTGTTTTCTTGTTTCTAAATCTTTGTTGTCCTTAATTTTGCTTGTGAGAGGAGGCACAGTGTGTCCATCTATGCCTCCATCTTGGCCGGAAGTCAGGGTCTATCCTTCCAAACACACTTTCTAACCAGACTCTGTCTACTATTTCTTCCAATCAATCTGGTTCTCCACAGGGCCTTGGCTAAAATTCACACTTGTGATCCTCTTGTTCAGTAATTTCTCAGTACAATGAACATTCATTCATGCAGTGAATAAGATGGACAAGATTCTTGTCCAGTTACAGTATGTTCCAGTAGAAAATTCTAGTCAAAAAAGTGTTCAACATTTTCCACATTCCAACCCAGGCTGCCACCTCTTTTCTCCCTCCCCCAGTGCTTTGGCCACTGTGACCTCCGTTCTTTCCCGAATGAACATTGCCTTACTATTCCCTAAGACTGCAATGCCTCCTCCCTCTCAGCCTCACCCCAGTCTTCACCTATATGCACTATCTTTTAATTCTTTTTAAATCCCAAAGAATGCATTCTCATACTACTTAATGGAAAAGTAGACACACAAAACAAAAGGCAGGGCAGAGGGTGGGGTTGCAAAAAAAGCTCACTTAGGGAATCGTCACATCTACTCCAACATTTCAGATGCAATTTTATGGATGCATAGGTTTTAAACAGGGCAATCTACACCTGGAAAGAATAGCATGAGCTAAAACAAGGCAACAAAAACACACATCTAGTTCATATCTCAACAGGAACAGCCAATGCTACGCTAACACTACTTTTAGAGTTGCTGAGGCAAAAATCTGGTCTCGTTTCATAGCATTAGAAGAATTCTAGTAAATGCTTGAACTTGCCAATTTTGAATATATTTCTAGTTATTTCTTTGGTTTTTCCCTCTCCTCAACCTTTAATATATCTTTAATAGAGCAGATTTTAAATTAATCTTATTAGTGTGCACAGCTCTCTCCATTATAGGAGGCAGTTCCATCCAGAACTTATGTATCACACTGTCTACTATAGTAACCTGCAAGATGGTGGAATTTCAGTAAATATTTCTGAAGCTTAATAAAATCTGACTTGTGCTTGGAAAACCTGCATTGCGCTTTACTATATTGTTAGAGACCTAGGCATGTGCTTGATAGGAAAGGAAAATGCAATACCCTGAACAAGGTAAGTTTGCGAACACACAGTCAAACAGTTATACCCAAGTTAGATATCATTTATCCTCAATTATTAAGACATCTTCAGCAGATGGCAAGGGGCCCTTTAATATTTTCAAAGTTTGAAGTGGGATCTATGACCATAAAATTTAACAATTTTTAATAGCAATTCAAGATAAATCAGACAAACCAAAGTCAAAAGCATATAAATTTGTAAATATATATGAAAGTAAAAGAATTTAAACTGATTAAATGGTCTTTTAGAAAAACCTTCTAAATATTTAAAGAGTCAAAGAATTACTTCATTCTGAGAAAAGTTTTAAATTATATAGTTAATATATTACCAACTGTAAAATTCCAGTGGTATGAATTACAATTGTAGTCAAATGAATGAAAGACAAATACTTCAATTTTATATGAATTCATTCAGGGATTTAAATTGAAATGAAGATTCTTCATTTGGAGTTATTTATAACTTTTAATGTATATCCGATTGTTAAAACAATGTACCATCTTCAGAGCACTGAAACATCTTTTTCAAAACTAATCTTTTCCTTTAATAACAAAAAGCCATTGTGTACAGTTTGACAAAAGTGTAAAAAAAATTATGAAATATCTGTAAAAGTTTGACTAGCATAGTAGTTTTGTCCAGTATAATGTTTTTTGTAAGATTTTATTTATTTTTAGTGAGAGGGGAAGGGAGTGAGAAAGAGAGGGAGAGAAATGTCAATGTGTGGTTGCCTCTCTCCTGCCACCAACTGGGACCTGGCCCACAACCCAGGCATGTGCCTGACTGGGAATTGAACCTGTGACCCTTTGGTTCACAGGGGTGCACTCAATCCACTGAGCCACACCAGCCAGAGCATAATGTTTTAATTAATAAAGTTATAGATAACTAAGTAGGAAGTACTAGGCAACACAAAACAGAATTTCAAGTATTTTATTTATTGTAAATGTCATATTTGCATATGTATATTTACACAAACCAAAATTTTTGGAAAAACTAATGAAATTCAGTTAATAAACCTATTATTAAACTTTGTTATGAAAGGTTATGTAAAATTTTTAAGTGCTTAAAATTTTACTATCGATACCATTGCTTCCATAGTAAAATTCTTTTTTAACACAGTTGGGATGATACCTCACAGACACCACATAACTTTTTTGCACTTATCTAAGAAAATCTTTTCGTCCTTCCTCTTTCCAACCTAATTTCTTTGAAAAAGTGTCAATAGAAGACACGTTCCAGCACACCTTAGTAAATGTAAACATTCTAAATTATATTAATAGCAAGCTTTGAAGTTTCAGATTTTAAACTTAGTTAAAGTGCTCATGAAATTTTCAAGTGGTTTTATAACAGCTCCACTGATTGAAGATATAATTGCTCCTGCTTTATTACAGCCATGAATCAACAGCATATCTGATTAGTTCTATTAAATACGTCGTACCTTAAAGGTTATTCTTTATTAAAATAATGCTATTGTAAAAGGATGTCATATTTTAACATGATTCACAATAGAATTCTATTATTAAATTAACCTTTTTAATATCCATTATCCATAGATAGATCCACAGAATCTATTATCCATAGAATCCATAGAATCATTTATCCACAGAACGATCATAAAAATAAAAGATAATAACTGTGTGTGATTACACACATATACACTTTTAGTGTATTTTGTACTTAAAAAGTAATATTATAACATCTTACATGTGGGTTTTGTGCATTCTTCTGAAGACAGAACAAATGTCTATTCAAGATCTTAGCATATGGTGATTATTAGTCTGCGCAAGATGAAAAATATTAGATATTATTGGCAGTTAATTAGTTTTCACAGGTATTAGATTATCACATGTTCAACCTGAAACTATATTAATGATAACTAACGTCAAAATTCATAGTTACATTTAAGCACACAATAACAAATCTTAAACCAATACAGTTAATTTGAGAATCATTACAGTAACATGTTCAAAATAACAATCCATGTTAGGTGCATTAACTTCACAGATGACTGAATAAGACTTATTCAGTGATGGAAATGAAAATGTTATTCTAAATTCCCTGATTTCATTGAATTTCTTATATTTCGCAATTCCCACTATGCATTTTCTGCTTTTCTGTGTTAGTAAAAGTTTGTTTTGTGGTATTTTGCTTTCATTCATAGTTGCAGCAGGAAGAAAGGATTTTCAAGAAAATATCAGGAGAAAAAAGTATTATCTCAGTTCCCTGAAGACGTCTGCAGGAGGAAAGGGAAAACAATCAAGTGAGGGAATTATATAAAGGAGGTGCAGGAGCAGGACGAGCAGGAATTAAATTTCCCTGAGATGATACTTTCGGTTGTGGTGGAGGGGGCCTGTGAGAGGAAAAAACACAGTTACTCATGTGTTTCAGCTGAATGGAACAATGCTACATTCGTTGCAAACCCAACATATCACCTCCCTGACTATCGCTCACCATTCTTAAGCGTACATTATATTCTGAGATTATTACTAACCTGATGTGCAATGGTTAGAGAGAGTCTACAGGGGAGCACTGACATTACATTAATGCTATCCCATAATCTACACTGTTGTGTGAAGGTTCTGGACACTATGTGCATTTAAGCTCCTCTTGTGCTGTTAGGATTTAAGGGCAGTGAATTACTGTAAGTATAAACCTTACAAATACACACAGAGATGAAACTCCAGGTCTCTCAAACATAACATCCACTGTCAGAGTTAAACTGGCTATGACTTCTATACCTGCCCTTCTCAGTCCTGATACTTTAACCTGCAGATATCCTTTCCTTAACCGCTTCAATCAATTCCAGTATACCACTAATCCAATTACACGCTGTGTTACCTGGTGAGTATCTGTCTCACAATTTATATATTCTTCTTTTGGTATTCTGTTGGATTTGAACACACTCTTACTGTATAATAAAGATTATATGGGAGAGCACATCTCAAGGTTGCAATTCAGTTGTAATTTGAAAAGGCTTTTGAGGAAAGAAGGGGTGGGATGCATTTTATGTGATGCAACATACAGTAAAAAATTTTCTTCTTTCTTACTGATTTTAAGCCTATCTATTGAGTCTTTAACTTGGTTCCTTTTTTAAAAAGTTTCTAGTTCTCAAATTCTCACTGAAATTCTCAATCTTGACTATTAATTCTATACAATAATCACCACAGTTATTTTAAAGTCTTTATCTGATAACTCTATTGACTGGATGACCTCTGAGTCTGTTTTTACGGTCAATTGCTTTTCCTAGTTTTAGTCACATTTTCTTTTTCTTCCATGTCTGGTTTTGGGTTTTTTTTTAATTGGAGACCAAACAGTAAAAAAAACAACTGTAGGAATAAGTTGAGGACTAGTTCACCCTTAACCCTGGGTTGCAATGCAAAACCTGGGATGTTTGTCAGGGTATCTTCTCCCTGGCAGGGCTCCAATCTTTGTCCCCTCAGCTCTGTGAGTTTGTTGAAAGCTCTTCTCAGCTTCCTAATCTCTCGGTGTTCACTTTCTGAACAGATAAACACATCTATGACAGAAAAAGGCCCCCCAGGCTGGGATCATCACCAGGCTGCCTTCCTCTCCTGGAAATCAGCCCCGCAATTCCTCATCTCCATGGTAGTTCTCTGGTGCCTAGTCCAACCCATCTGGTTTCCCATTGCTGGGCACGTTACGGGCCCTTCTTTCTGAACCTTATATACACCAATGGCTGCAGCAGTTTACTGTCTTGCTGAGGCTTCTTTAAAATTTCATTTGACACTGCACCAACACAACAAAACTTACGTAAAATTCTTAAAAGCTCTTCTGTGAATTGTTCCCTATCTAATCCAAGGGTGTCAAACTCATTTTCACCAGGGGCCACATCAGCCTCGTGGTTGCCTGCAAAGGGCCAAATGTAATTTCAACTCCTTAACAGTTAAGGAGTAGTTACATTTATACAGTCCTAAAATTATTTCTGCCCTTTGAAGGCAACTGCGAGGCTGATGTGGCCCCCAGTGAAAATGAGTTTGACACCCCGATCTAATATGTTGGCAATAAATACATGTCCTAAATCAAATTAAAACAGAAGGAAAAAACATTAGACATTAGCTCTGAATTTTATTCTAGTCAAATAATCTAAGCAAATTCACTTCAGACCTTGATGGGAACTGCTGAGGTTGCTTGGCTGCATAAGTTGGTACAGGATATCTGTTTGCATATATAGGCTAGAAAAGAAAAAAAGTCATTACCACAATGCACTCATAAATATGTTTTCTATACAGTTTGTTGTTTTTCATATAAAGTAACCAATATGTTTAAAATCAATGACTAGATAACTTGATTATAATGCTAACATTAAAAAATATTTTTGCTTATTCAACATCTTTACCACTGAATATGGAATACTTCATTGTTTTAAGGCTATGTATTTTTTAAAGTCAATATTACTAAAGTATGATAATCTAAGTTAGAACCAACTACCTTAGTTAAAAGGTAACTTATTTCCAATGTCAATATATTTTAAATAAACTCTTCCAAAACTGTATTGCCAAACATATACTGTACCTAGGTGGTGCTACAGATACCACTAATCTACAACCCTTGATTTGGGGATTCCTTACATTCTTCCTTGACGAGGTGTTGAAAGTTTTGAAACAAAGTGAGACTCTGTAACACAACCTTAAATAAGAAAGTAAAAGCAAGAAAAATTTTCACGTATCACATTCATTAGGAAAAGTCAGGGAGGATCAGATGAAATTACTAAATCACTGATGAAGTGTTCTTGAGTAAGATATTCTCCACTATCAACCAAAGCTCTGTGAGTGGCTGAATACGCTCAATATGCACAGTGTTGAAGAAGAGCTTGAACATTCTCTGAGTCCTGCTATGGAACAGATGATCTGTTTTGTTTTGGTGATGTTTTGGGGGTTTTTGCCCCATGGAGTGATTTGCTTATACTGTGAAAACAGAGGAATGATGCAAAAAAACTGTCTCCATCCCCTTCCAACAAGCCATAGGTGCAGCACTTTAAAGGGACAAAGTCCACTTCTTAGAATTTACATATACTTTTACATGTCTGCAAAAACCTATGTACAAGAATGCCTGATGTTGCATTTGTAGTTGGAACAAGATTTGAAATAACCTGTTTTTTAATCTATGGTAAATCCATAAGATGGAATAATACAGAGCTATTAACAAGAATGGGGTATATACTCATTGCTCACAAACAATAGTGCAACCCATGAACAACCACAGTAACGGGTTATCACAAAAAGATTAACAATCTTCCAGAAACCAAACTCAAAGTGACGAAGGATTGTGATCTAAATGACAGCGAATTCAAAATAGCTGTTATGAAGCAATTCAACGAGATACCAAAAAAATTCAGAAAGGCAGTTCAATGAGCTCAGATATAAAATTAATGAACAAAAGAAGTACTTTACCAAAGAGATTTAAACTCTAGAAGAGAACCAAACAGAAGTCTAGAGCTGAAGCACTCAATTAATGCATTACAAATAATAATTCAGGTGGAAAAGAAAACTAAGCTTTTTTTTTAATGGAAAGAACAGAATTTTTGATCTCCTTTAAGAAGGGCAACATAAGGATAATGGGTACCCAAGAAGAAGAGAGAGCCTGTTTAATGAAATAATAGATGAGAACTTCTGAAAGCTAGGGATTGAACTCAACATAAAAATACAAGACACTAACATAACACAATTATCTCCATAGAAAAATAAACTTTTCTGAGACACATTATATTAAGACTGTCAAGTCAATGATAAACAAAAAATTCTAAAGGCAGCCAGAAGGAGAAAAGACAGTAACCTACAAAGAAAACCCCATCAGGTGATCATCAGATTTCTCAGCAGAAATTCTACAGGTCAGGAGAAAGGGAATGACATATTCAAAATATTGAAATACAAAAACTACCAGCCAAGAGCACTCTATCATCCAACAAAGTTATCACTCAGCCATGAAGGAGAATTCGAAGGCTTTCCCAGACAAACAAAAGCTGCGGGAGTTCCCCACCACCAGAACTGCATTACAAATAATGTTGAAAGGAGCACACAAACTTTAAGATGACAAACAGAATCAGTAGCAACTCTATTTCAAAACAGGGTGTTAAACACTTAATTACATGGGAGGGAGGTGGGTTGGGCTAGGGTGGGGGAGAGTGGTGGGGGGAAAATGCAGACAACTATAATTGAACAATAATAAAATAATGTTTTAAAAAATTTAAAAATAAATAAACAATTATAAACACAAAAGTTAAAAGGGGAAGCACTTAAAATTACTATAGCTAATTCAATTTGGTCAAACATACTTGTAAAAAGGGCAATTTACAACAATAAAAACATAAAAGAGGTGGAGAAAAAGGGGCCCAAGTTGTATATGCAAATGAAGAGAAGGAGCTATCAGAAAAAAAGGAATATTTACCTATGAGATGTTTTATACAAACCTCACTGTACACAAAAAACAAAAATCTAGAGCTGAGACACAAAAAGATATAAGGTCAATATTAAACCCCAAAAAAGCTGATATTGCCATATTAATAAATTTTTAAAATAGATTTGAGATGAGATTGTCTTTCCCAATCTCTCATTATACACAAGGACTCTACCAACAGCTGTAAACGTAAAAACAGCTCTCCAGGACTGCCTTAAGGACTTCTAAACATCAACAACAAAGATTCGGTAGAAGAACATGGAGAAATTTTTTAATATGCCAAAGAAACTGAAAGTGTTCCCCCTAAAATCAGAAATGGTACAAGGATGCCGATATTGCCACTGCTATGGAACACGGTACTAGAAGGCCTAGCCAGGACAGCTGGAATAAACACCTAAGTAAATAAGTTGTATTGAAATTGGAAAAAAGGAAGAACGATTATTTCTATTTGCAGACAATATGATCCTATAAATAGAAAATTCTGAAGAAAGCTACTAGAGTTAATAAATGAATTCAACAGTGATGCAAAATATATAGTGAACACACCTAAATCAATTTTATTTCTATACACCAGCAATGAACAATCTGAAAAGGAAATTAAGAAAGCAATTCCATTTACAATAGCAGCCAACAGGATAAAATACCTAGGAATAAATTTAATCAAGAAGGTAAAAAGCTTAAACACTGAAAATTACAACCCATTACTGAAAAGTTTAAACAAGACCTAAATTAATGGTAAGACAACTAGTGTTTGTGGTTTCAAAGACTCAGTATTGTCAAACTCTCTCAGCCCAAAGGGATCTGGGCTGAGACTCAATATAATCCCTACCAAGTTCCAGTAGCCTTTTTGTATAAATGGAAAAGTAGATTCTCAAATTTATAAGGGGAGGAGAAATGGGAGTTATTGCTTCATGGTACAGAATTTCTGTTCAGGGTAATGAAAAAGAGTTTTAAAAAGATAGTGGTGATGATTGCACAACATTGTAAATGTAAGGTCACTAAATTGTATACTTAAAATTTATTAAAATGGCAAATTTTATGGCATATATATTTTACCATAATAAAAATGTCAAGGGTGAAGAGCATATATGTTTTTCTAACTTCTATACGCAAGGACTGTATGATTATCCTATATATGTAGTGATATGGAAAATCTTGAAAATATATAATTAAGGAAGAAAAAGTGCATAATAATTTTTTGTTTCTTTTTTACTAGGGAAAAGGAATAGAATATATATAAAACATGAGGAAGGATATCTAATCATTTCACTCCCCATAAAGTAGAAAGACTTTAAAAGTCTAACAAGTATTCACAAAGTAGTAGATGTTTTATATCCTATGTAGAATATAAAATTGAAAGCAACAAATGAACAAACAAAGCAAACAAAAACTCATAACACAGACAATATGGTGGTTACCAGAGGGAAGTGGGGCAGGAGGTCAGTAATGGGTAAAGGAGGTCAAATACACAGGACGAAGACGCGACTTCAGTGGTAGGCACACAATGCCACATACAGATGATGTATCACAGAGTGTACACCTGAAACCTATATAATTTTATTAACTAATGTCACCCTTAATCATTTAATTTAAAAATAAAATAATTTTTAAAATATTTCAGAAATATATAAAGTAACATCACATATTTCTTAGGAATATATACAGCTGAGAAAATGTCTGTCATTATCCCCAAACGTCCTAAGACATGCAGAGGAGCAGTGATCACTACCCCACTGCTGAGACAGTAAGTGTATTCTGGAGCTCAGCACCAGGCCTTCGGTAACATGCCCTAGGGAAGCCAGGCATTGAAAACAGAAAGAGAGCAGACAAGGAAAAACCAGGGATAGCTGGAATCCCCCCTCATTTCCCAGTCTTGGTTCCGAGGCAAGGCATTCTTATTATCTGGATGTCTTCCCTCTCCTCTGAGCCAGGGACCCTGCTGGTATGCCTTTAACTCAGAGGCCACCTACAGACCACATTTCTAAATTCTCAACTGTCTGTACCTATGTGACAACTATTTTTTTAATCTTTAAATATGTGAAACCATAACAATAGTAAAGAAATAAAATTTTTCATTTTAAACTTACAACTTCTCTGGGAGGGGTCACCGGAGAAACATGCCGAGGAACATTTGCTGGGTGTCTAGAAACTTTTCCTTGATTTTTGCTATCTGATCTGAAAGACAAAATGACTTTTGAGCTGCTTTGAGATGAAAACACTTCTATATGACATATTACACATCCCATGCATTTTCCCAAAAACAGAATAATGATGTTGGCAGTGGTGATAATGATGACCATGATGCTAGCTAAATTTTTCCCAGCATTTTTAACAGCTTTCACACATTTTTAATCCTTAGAGTATTAGAATATTTTATTAACCCCATTACATAATTAAATAAACTGAAATTCTAAGAAATTATAAAATTTGGTCAATGAGGCATACTCTTAAGCTGCATATGCAAAACTTGAGGCAGTCACTCTAAAAATTAGGAAGTCCAGGGGGAGCAAATAAGCTCTGGAAAGATATCAGTTAGGTTTAGACACACTGCGGCAACCCCGAGTCCACTAGGAAGAGATGTATAGGAGAGAGCTAGAGTTACGGAACTAAAATTTTGGAGATGCAGATTGGGGAATTACATGGTTTGGTCAGTCTGGAGTGTGTAACAAAGTAAGAGAAAGCAAGCATAGAAAGATAAATGTGTTGTAGAATATGTTAAAAATTAAAGCTAACATCAGGATACTCTAGAAAAATACTCTGCAGGAAGTGAGAAAAACTGGGCACTAAAGTAAAGGTAAGCCATCACAGAGATGTGTGTATTGGGTTGGCCAAAAAGTTCACTTGGTTGTTCTCCATACAATGGCTCTACTAGTGCTTAGTTGTCTTCAACTTCATTCTAAACAATTTTGTTAGATTGTATTGTGACAGCTGTCATATCAGCGTGCATTTTAAAAAAAATCAAAACTGGTGAATTTTTGTGTAGCCATTTTAATATTGAAGATGGAAGAAAATATGCCACATTTTCAGCATATTAGGCTTTATTATTTCAAGAAAGGTCAAAATGCAACTGAAATACAGAAAAATATTTGTGCAGTATATGGAGAGTACGCTATGACTCATGGAACGAACATGTCAAAAGTGGTTTGCAAAGTTTCATGCTGGAGATCTCTCACTGGATGATGCTCCACAGTCAGGTAGGTCAGTTGAAGTTGACAGTGATCAAATCAAGACATTAACTGAGAACAATCAATGTTCTACCACATGGGAGATAGCCAACATACCCCAAAATTTCCAAATCAATAAAGTTATTAGTGAAAACGAAAACCATGTCTTTTATTTCATGGGTAATAACTAAACGGACTTTTTGGCCAACCTAACATTTTAAAATCATTAGCATAACAAAAATTAATTATTAAGTAATTACACTGTGCCAGCCAATGTGCCATGGGTTTTATTTTTTATTTCTTTTATTTGAAAAAAATATTTTCCCCTTTAACCTTCCTATCAACTTTAAGAACTAGGTATTATTATTCTTATTTTAGTAGAAGTAAATCAAGGATTGAACAGTTTCAGTTCATAATTCTAATAAATGACAAACTGGAACTTAAATTTAGATCTGATTATAAGGTCTATGCTAATCTATGCTACATTCTAATGCAAACATATAAGTGATAGTTGAGAAATAGTCATACAAGAGTCCAACACACAGATGAGATATGTCTGAATTATGACAATGCTTTCTTCCACCAAACTTATTTCATAAAAGCTTATAATTAACAAAATCTGTTTCCAAAACTATGATTTGAAAAGCTCTGCCCTGACTGGTATAGCTCAGTAGACTGAGCACGGGCTGCAAACCAAAGGGTCACTGGTTCAATTTCCAGTCAAGGCACAGCCTGGGTTGTGGGTCAGGTCCCCAGCATGGGGTGTGCAAGAGACAACCACACACTGATATTTCTCTCCCTCACTTTCCCCTTCTCTTCCCCTCTCTCTGAAAATGAATAAATAAAATCTTTTTTAAAAAAGGAAAGAAAAGCTCTCCCTCTGTGAGAAGTGATCCTTGACATAGACATGAAAGAAAAATTTTCACCATCTACATTTTTAAATCATTATCCCATATTTTAATCTCTGATTAAGAAGTCCAAATAAAAAATTGTAGCCCCAATTCCTACTTATCCCACTATCAGAAATTAGTGTCAAGCAAAATGAACTCCAAGGGCCATTTTCAGGAGCACCCAGACTGGTTACCATAATCCTTTCCCCTTCCCCATTTTAAGAGGTGGCTGAGTCACCACTAATTTTTCACCCCTGCTAATCATGTCAAAAAATAGATGATTTAGAACCCTATTTTTAAACCAGTCTCTATGATATGACTGTCATCACTATAATTACTTAAATTATGTTATATGAATTACAAGAAAAAAATGTAAGTACTCATATGTTTGTGATCTCTTCTTTCTGAAGCAGCGCTGCCGTAGTTGATTTCTCTTGATGAAGGCAAAGGCAGCAAATACAAGAAGAGGAACAACTAAGAAGAAGAATACTAGAAGTCCATCCCTCAATGCAGTATTTGCTAGAGAGAAAAAGTTTACATTAACGATCAGTAAGTCAAAACTTAACTCATATTATCTAGAACATAGAGGGGTTATCACTGTTTTACACTAATTTTCACATCATTTAAAACTCAAACTGATAAAAATTGAATACACTGAAAAGTCTGTTCACACCAAATCACTGCCCACTTTTTTTGCCGTCCCCAAAATAACCACTTTTATTAATGTCTTATCTTACAGTATTTCTTCATACAAATAAATACAAGAACATAATATTTTTTGTAGTCAACCCTCTCTTACATAAAAGGTAGCATACCATAAACACTACTCAGCACATCACTTATCTATACATCTTTCCAAATCATAAAGGACCACCTGTACATTTTCTGTGCAGCCACACAAAACTGTATTGCAAGGATGTCCTATAGTTTACCCAAACAGTACCCAACTGGTACTTTCATTCTTGTAATCTTTTGTTATTTAAAAATGCTATAAAAGTGCTACAATGAATAACCCTGTAATAGAACCAGAAATTTCTGTTGAAAGTTGTATGACACTACATGAAACAACAATCAACCCAATTGAAAATATTAAAAAATTAAAGAAAGCAAAAATAAAATAAAGAAATAAAGCTTGATATATCATTTTATACCTACTAAAGAGTAGACAACATTTTGATTAAAACATACAACATTGGTAGGTTATGTTGAAAAAATTGGTACCTTCATACAGTCAGTGGCATTATACAAATTCATTTAGAATTTTTTTCTACTTTAGTTTTTTTAATTGTATTTTTTCCATTATCAGTTACCCCCTTCCAGCCTCCCCCCTGCAATCACCACACTACTGTCCATGTCCATGAGTCCTTTTTCTGTTTGCTCAATCCCTCCACCCTCTAACCTCCCCCAGAGCTGTCAGCCTGCCCTCCACCTATAAGTCTCTCTCTATTTTTTGATAGTTCAGTTTGTTCACTAGATTCCACATACAAGTGAAATCAGACTGCATTTGCCTTTCTCTCACTGGCTTGTTTCACTTAGCATAATGTTCACCAGGTCCATCCATGCTGTTGCAAAGGACAATATTTTATTCTTTTTTTACAGCCTAGTATTATTCCATCGTATAAATGTCTCATAGTTGTTTTAGCCACTCATCTACTGGTAGACCCTCGGGTCCACTTCTCGGCAATCGTAAATAACACTGCAAAGAACATACAGGTGCTTATGTTCTTTTGAATTAGTGTTTT
Source organism: Anoura caudifer (assembly GCA_004027475.1). Taxonomy (NCBI): domain Eukaryota; kingdom Metazoa; phylum Chordata; class Mammalia; order Chiroptera; family Phyllostomidae; genus Anoura; species Anoura caudifer. The sequence goes on along the minus strand of PVKU01008898.1, from coordinate 46,265 downwards.
GGGTTTCTTCAAATATATTCCCAAAACTGGAACCACAGGGTTAAAATGAAGTCCCACTTCTAATTTTTTCCTTCCTTTCCAAGTTGGACGCCTTTTATTTCTTCTTCTTATCTGACTGTTATGGCTAAGCATTCCAGTACTGTATTGAATAACAGAGGTGAAAGTGGACATCCTGTCTTGTTCCAGATATTAAGGAGAATGCTTGTAGTTACTGCCCATTGAGTTTAATGCTGACAGTGGGTTTGTCATACAATTCTGATGAAGAACCATAGAAAGGACTATACCCTTCAACCTAGTAATCTCATTTCTAGCAATTTATCCTCCAACTGGAAAAATATGTTAAGCATTAAGATATACATTACAATGTTATCAGTGCATACCAAAAATTAGAAACAACCTAAACGTCAAATAATTACAAAACAGCTAAGCCAAGTTATGGCACATCTACTTGATGGAATGATACACAGCCATTATTTCTGACTTCCACTTCTAGCCAAGTGGAATAATAAGGACCAAATCTATCCTGCCAGCTATAACAACCAGCAAACCCGGTAAATATATAAAGCAACACTTTTCAAAATGTTGGATATCAGGCAATAAAGTACAGTGATACCCGAGGCAAAAAAAAAAAAGCTTTACTTAATTGTGAGCTTTACAATTGTCCCAGTTTGCTGCCCAATGAAAGTTAACAGATCGCACTGAGGAGTGAGACAACCCAAGCAAAGCTCAGTGAACTCTTTGAATTGGGGAGATGGAGCTGGTTGTCCCCAAGGCAGCTTGAGTTCACTGGACAGAGAACCAGAAGGAGAGAGCTACACTGACAGAACTTGAGAGCTGTGCAGAAGGTTCCTCTCACATTTTAAGGTGAGTACTGATTTATGTATGCATGTAAGGAAACCACTTGAAGCCACAGAAAGAATTACCTGTAGGAATTAGAGAGAACGAATCCCGAAACTCACATAGGACTGGGAAAAGTGCCTGTTCCTACCACTGCCAGTGGAGAACTCCATAATTGCCAAGTAGAATAAACAGAAGGGGTTTTGCCTCAGTAATAGGGCAAATTAGCACTAGGCTAAATGATACTCTGGTCCTCTCCAACAGAGCTTAAAAGCAACACTCAAAAGCATCAAACTATAAACTATGTTCAAGTAACATAAGCACACTAGAACAACGTTCATCAATGTAAATTCAAAAACATCTAGTATCCAGCAAGGCAAAATTCACAATCTCTGGCATCCAGTGAAAAAATTACAAGGCATGCAAAAGGCAGGAAAATATGATCCAAAATGAAAAGAAAAATCAATCAAAACTGACTGAAGAGACAGATGATAGAAGTAGTAGACAAGGATATTAGAAGTCGTTATGACTGCCGTTCATGTTCAAGGTGCTAGAGTAAAGACTGAACATGCAACGTAGAGACATAAATGATACCAACAAAAGAGAAACAAATAGAACTTAGATAAAAAATACAATGTCTAAGATGAAAGTTACAGTAGATTGAATTAATGAAAGAGTAGATACACAGACGAAGAGTGAACTCAAAAAATAGTAATACAAACTATTCATAATTAAACCCAGAGAACAAACAACAAAATAATCAAGGCAAATAAATGAGATGTGAAGGAACTTCAAGTTATCAAATAGACATGTACTGAGAGACCCTGAAAGAGAAAAAAAGAAGAAAACAGAAAAAAAGTTGCTCAATACCACTAATCACCAAAGAAATGCAAATCAATACCACAATGAGATATCACATCACACCTGCCAGAATGGCTATCATCAATAAGTCAACAAACAACAAGTGTTGGCAAGGATGTGGAGAAATGGGAACCCTTGTACACTGTTGGTGGGAAGGCAGGCTGGTGAGACCACTATGGAAAACTGTGTGGAGGATCCTCAAAAAAATAAAAATGGAACTGCCTTATGACCCAGTGATTGCACCTCTGCAAATATATCTGAAAAAACCTGAAACACTAATTCAAAAGAATGTATGTACAACATATTCACTGTAACATTATTTACAATAGCCAAGATATGAAAGCAATCCAGGTGCCCACCAATAGATGAGTGGACAAAAAAGCTATATTACTTATACACAATAGATTACTACCTGGCCATAAAAAAGAAGGAAATCTTACTTCCTGTGACAACATGGATGGACCTACAGGGTATTATGCTAAGTGAAATAAGCCAGTCAGAGAGAGAAAAATAACACATGCTTTCATTTATATATGGACTTTGAAGAACAAAATAAAAACAGACTCATAGATACAGAGAATAAACTGACAGCTGTCAGAAGGGAGAGGGTTGGGAGCTGGATGAAAAAGGTGAAGGGACTAAGAAGTAAAAATTGGTAGCTACAGAACAGTCACAGGGATATACACTACAGAACAGGGAATACAGTCAATAAAATCAGAATAACTACATATGGGGCCAGGTGGGTACTTGAAACACTAGGGAACCACTCTGTAAAATGCATGATTTTGTAACCACTATGCTGTACATCTGAAATTAGTACAGAGTAATATTGAATGTAAACTGTAACTAAAAAAAAAAAAAAAAGATTCAGGGATTTAGAAAGGTCAGTCCAGAAAAATTTCCTTACTGAAGTCAATTAATGTCTGGATGTGTTATATATGACATATATATGCACATAATTTTTTATGTTTCTAACTGATTTTTTTTTTACTTTTGAATTTTATTGTTGTTCAAGTACAGTTTTCGCCTTTCCCCCCCAACATAATTCCATAAGGTAATTAATTACTGTATTTTAAATACATAAAACATTATAAAACAAGACAAACAATTTTTTAAAGACAAAATGGGCAAAATTTTCCAAATTTGAAGAAACTATAAAAACAAGTTGAAAAAGTTTCACAAATCCCAAGTATGCCAAGGTACATTATCGTTAAATATTAAAAATCAGAGATGAAGAGAAAATCTTACAAGGGACTAGAGGGTAAAAACAAACCTTACAAACAGAAGACCAAAAAAAGGATGATGGCAGATTTCTCAGGAAAGACAACGTAAGCCAGAAGACAATGTAGGGACATCTTCAAAGAAGTAAAATGGGGCTAAAACTTCACCCTAGAATTTTTCACCCTAGAATTTTAAAAATTCAAGGCAAAAATTTTTTTAAATATACAAGAGTTAAAAGTATTTGTCACTGGTAGACCTGCATTATAAGAAATGTGAAAAGAAGTACCACAAGCAGAAATTAAATGTTATCTAAATAAAAATCTGACTTTAAAAAAATGAGGAGCACTAGAAATGGTATCTATGTGGGTAAAGACTTTTTCTATTATTTAAATCTGTGAAGGATAATCCACTGTTTAAAGCCAAAATAGTAACAGTGCGTGTGTAGGGCTCACAACCTATGTAGAAGTATGTCGTCAATAGCACTAAAGGCAGATAAATGGAAGCATACTGAAGTAATACAAACTGAAGACAGAGAAGTATCAACATGCTAGATTTAAACCCAAACATATCATAATCAAATTAAATATACACATCAACTCAACCAAACGGCAGAGATTGGCAGACTAGATAAAAAAGCAAGACTCAACTATATGCTGCCTATAAGATATCTGCTTTAAATATAAATACACAAGCCCTGGCCAGAGGCTCAGTTGGTTGGAGCATTGTCCTGTGCACCAAAAGAGCGCAGGTTTGATCCCTGATCAGGGCACATACCTAGGCTGCAGGTTCCCGATAAGTGTGTTTCTCTCTCACACTAATGTTCCTCTCTTTCTCTCTCTCCCTCTCTCTTTCTCCCTCCCACTCTAAAATCAGTAAATATATCCTTGGGTAAGGGTTAAAAAAAGAATTCAGATATATAGACACAAATAGATTAAAAGTAGAAGGATGAGAAAGAATTTCCCATGCTGACTAATCAAAAGAAATCTGGAGTCAATATACTAATACCCAATCATAAAACAGAACATTATCAGATATAAAGAGAGCTAATTCGAAATTACAAGGGCCAATATGTCAAAAGGCCAGAACAATCCTAGATACTTATGCACCTAATAACAGAGTTCCACAATACATAAAGCAAAAAACTAATAAAATTGCCAGGAAAAAAACAGGCAGATTAGCACTTATAGCCAAGGATTTCAATACTCCTCTCTCAATAATTGACAGAACAAGTATACAGAAATCAGTAAGGATACAGAAGTCTTAAACATCTGTCAACTAATATGAACTATTCATAAAACATTCCACATAATTACAGCAGGACACAAATTCTTTTCAAGTACATACAAAACTTATTACTAAGATAAATCACCTTCTGGGGCATAAAATAAGTGTCAAAAATATAAAAGAATTCAAATTATACAATATTCTCTAAATACAATGGAACAAATGAAAAATCAGTAACACTAAAATTGCTAGAAAATCTTCCAGATACTATAAAACAAAATAACATACTTCAAAATAACTCATGGGTCAAAGAAACGATAAATATATTAGAAGTCATTCTGAGCTGAATGAAAATGAAAGCACAACATATCAAAATTTGTGGGGTGAAGAAACAGCAGTTCTTGCAGGAAAACTGACAGCATGACAATGTCTATATTAAGAAAAGAAAAAATATCTTGAATCAAGGACCTTATTAGCCTTCTATCCTAAGAAACTAAAAAAAGAACAAATGAAAGCTGAAGTAAACAGACCAGGAGAAAATATTTACAAAGCATTTTTCATAAAGTACTTGTATGCAGAATAAAGAACTCTCAAAACTCAAGACAAACAACCTAACTAAAAACTGGACAAACAACTTGAACAGACCCATCACCAAAGAAGATATGTGGATGACAAATGAGCACATGAGAAGATGCTCAACATCATCAGTAATTAGAGAAATACAAATTAAAGTCACAATGAAATGCTACTACATACCTATCAGAATGGCTAAAATTAAAAAGACTGACCATATGGAGTGTTGAAGAGGATGTGGAGAAATTGGAACCTTTGTATACAGCTGGACAGAATTAAATTGGTACTGCCACTTTGGGAAATAGTTTGGCAATGTCTGAAAATGCTAAATATAAAGCTACTCTATGAGCCAGCCATCCTACCTACTATCTACCCTAGAGAAAGTGTATCTTCTCAAAAGAAACATACTGATGTCAAGGAGCTCATTCAAGATAAGCAGGGAATAGGAATAAGTGGTATATAAGTAATTACTATAGTATGTGAAAGTGCTTACAGTAACAGGAGAATATAAAGGGCATATTAATTCAGATTTAGGCAGCCAGGGAAAACTTCCTGGGGGAAATAAGGTATAAATTGAAATCTGGGTAGCAATTAGCCAAGTTCCAACAATGTAAATAAAATATGGTATGAAAGCCCAGAGGTAATAGAGGGTAGCCTATTAGAGGAACTAAAAGAAGTTACAATGTCTTAAGCATAGTGAAATGAGTCAGGAAAATTAAGCTCAGGACAAATAATGCAGGGCATTTGAGCCACGTCCAGGATTTTTGGACTGCACTCTAATAACAATGCAGAAGCACTGAATTTAAAACAAGATACTGGCATAATCAAAACTGAATTCCTGAAGGAAAAACACTACAATTCTGTAACGAAGTGTGGAATGTGGATTAGGAAGCAAGATGGGAAAGAGGGAGCCTAATTAAGAGGCTACTATGTAAGTCCAGGCAAGAAACTGAAGGTAATTCGTAGGGATGGAAAAAATGGAAACATTTGTGAAAAATTCAGGTGGCAGAACCAACATAATCTAATGTATAACTGATGCGAGAAGTGTGGAAGAGGTACAAGGATGCTCAATCTCTGACATGGGCTCCTGGGACATCATACTAACTTTCTTCTATATTACTTGCCATTGTACGTAGGTCCACTGTCCACACTTCCTCCATATCCTTCCGTCTCACAGTTTGGGGGAGCCCAGCCATTTTCACAGTGACAATTCTTATTGCTATTACATACCTTCAAAACAACCAAAACATCATTTTTATTAATTATGAATGTTGCTTTCAATCATGAACTCTAAAATGGAAACCAAGAGAAAGAACTAAATTCATGCAAATCCATAGACACTCTTTAAGGATAAAATTTTATCAGGTATCTCAATTCCCCAAGGTCTAAAAAAATCTGAAACTCTTAGGAAGTCTCACATGACACTGGGGTTCCTCATCAATCAGCATACCTCCATGAGCAAACCAAAAGAGCAGACGACTTACCCCATGTCCGTGACACTTCTTCTGAATATCACAGTCATAATTCAGAACAGAAGCATTTACACATTGGAAGTTTCTACAGATCTGAAACAAAGGAAGTAATGAGTAGCGAAAACTTGAACACATTAATAAAATAGCCAGAAAAAAAAAAAGGCATGGGCATAGATTATTTCATTGGTTAAGGAACTCTTTCAAACTTTTACGGAATGGTTATTCCCACATTATATATTTGCAAATGCAGCAAAGTAAGTAAAATTAATTAATTGACACATAGCTGATCAAGAAGGGAAAGATAATACACAGGCCAAAAACAATGATAAAACTGTAACCTGTCCTTCCACATAATATAGAGGTGAAAATCCTAAGTAAAATATTTGGATGAAGGAAACTACAATATTTCTCATTTTTTTATTTCAGGACATAAATTTGGAGCCAAAGATGAACTATCCAGGACAACAAAAAAGAAGAGGATTCTCCTTTGCCATTTTTTTCCACTCTTAATGTTTAGCTCCTCCCCTAAAAAAATGAAGCAGCACGAAACTGAAAGCTCAAAGCACAGGGTCCGGACGTCAGCAGAACCCAGAAAGAAGAGGACCCGACCTATCCCACTTCACGGCACCCAAAATGTTTGGTGTCTGGTTCCATCAGTGCATCAGTACAGGTGCACCTACCAAGCATGTCCTATCCTTCTTGTACATAAATGTTGTTGACATAGTATGAAAACACAGTAACCTGGGGATTAAAGCCAATGTTTTCCAACCAAAAAAAAAAAAGCATGTGGGGGTTTGAAAGTAACAATGATGTATATTAACATGGGGGAAACCAGTAGACACTACTTTTATTCTTGATGTTGGTGGGGGAAATAGGTTAATGTGTTTTTCCTGCTATCAAAAGAACAAATAGTATAATGAAAAAAGATAAATAACTATCAAACTGAACTCACACATACACACCACAAACATACAATTTGTGCAATCTAGGAAGAGAGTAAGGTAGAGTAGAAAATATTTTTTAAAAACACTTAAAAACAGCATTAAATGAGATCATAGAAATAGAATGAAATGTTAATAAATTAAACTGTGCCAGTAAACACCAAAGCCCAACCAAATTATAAAAATACAAAGTGAAAACAGAGGATATTTATATTGTATTGGGACACAAAAAGCTTTTCTAAGCATGACATGAAACCAAGACAAAACAATGTTAGCAAGAGTGTGGGAGAAAATAGCCTCACACAATTAGTGTAATGGAAATTGTTACCACCTTATCAAGAGGTAAATGGGCAGTGTCTGTCAGATTTTAAATGTATATGCCTCTTAATTTTAAAAAAATTGACTAGAAATCTACCCTACAGAAGTACTCACAAAAGTAGGTGAGATTAAATGTAGAAGAGTATTCAGTGCTACTAAAAAATAAATAAACTAAATGATAAATGAGAATGTGAAAGATCTGAATATGTAATTATCACACACTATATGTTCTGAGAACACTATCTTCAAATACACATTTATCAAAAATGAACATACAGAGTCAACTCATTAAACACAGATGTTTTATTCCTAGAAATGAGCAGAGATATTAAACCCAGCACCAAACCTGAAGCATGCCCAATTTCCAAAGCAAAGAGTCATGTTCATAGTAAATCTCTTTGCCTTCTCTTATGTCACATTTGGGGAAAAGAAAAAGGCATAAGAAGATGTGGTAGATACATACAATGGACCACTACTCAGCCTTAAGAAAAGATGGAACACTGCCATTTGCAACAACATGGATAGACCTTGAGAATATCATGCTAAGCAAAATAAGTCAGCCAGAAAAAGTTAAGAACCATATGATTTCACTCATACATGAGATATAAAACTGAAAGCAACACATAAATAAGAAAAACATACAAACAAAAACTCTCAGACACAGACAACAGTATGGTGGTTTCCAGAAGAAAGGGTGGGACAGTAAAGGGCAAAGGGGTCAACCATGTGATGACAGGAGATGACTTTAAGGCATGGACACACAGTGCGACATACAGATTGTGCATCAGAGAAATGCGTAAATACATTTGAAACCTATATGATCTTATTAACCAACATCACCCCAATAAATTTAACCTTAAAAAAAGACAAAAGCATATTCTGTTGGTTATGATTTTCAAACCTGCCCGTTAGCATTTTTTTTTCTGTTATCCCAAGGATTTCAGAGAAAAATCTCACATCTGCGGTAATGTACACTTTGAAGTAATCAAGCACTCCAGTTAACTGTATCACCACTGCCGTGAATTCTGCCCGCTACCAATTCACTCGGCCTGTGATGTCCACAAAATCTCTGAATGCCAATGCTGTACTATTCTCAATCAGGCCGACAGATCACTTCCAAAATCACTTCTTAAGAACAGGGTACCAGTTGACCCTCGTTTTTATCTTATAATTTTTTTAAATGATATAATACATGCACATGGTTAAAATCAAATAGTGATAAAAGTGCTTATGAAGAAATAATTCTATGACCCATTCCTATCCAGTCTGCCATTCTATCCTATTTCTTAATTTACTTATTTTAGACATCATCAATTAATGTCCATATGATAGATAAGAATTTCGCATTCTAACACAAACCCAAATGCCCATTCCCCACCTTCTCAAACTAAATATTGCTTAATATTTATACCGTAATATCGGGATATTAGCCACTCGGTACATTACATGCCACTATTACTCAAGCAAGTTCATAACTAGGTGAAGGAAGACAGGGGAGGCTGATCATTGGAGACCAAAGTATTATCTTTACTATCGATAAAGCAGTTAACATGACTCAAGTAAACAATGAACTGGGCTTCCTAATTCTGCACCCCAAAAGCAAACTTACCTGCCTAGTCACAGGCTGCTCTGGACAACCACAGGCCTCCCCCCACAGAAGCAGAGCCTGCCCTGCTAAATTTACTGCATGGTTGAGAGAGCAGACCAGAATGCACCCTCTCTGCAGGCAAGGAGATCTGAAAAGAGAAGACAGAAGGGACTGAGCTACTCGTGCCCAGTGTCTTCTCCCAAACTCTTCAGCTGCATCAGTCACTTTGCATCCCTTGGGGTGAAGTGAAGGAGAAACACACTGAGGCTGGGAGTGTTATTTCTTTTTCTCCATCTTTATTGAGATATAACTGATGTATAACATAGTGTAAGTTTAAGGTATACAACATGTTGATTTGATAAACTTCTATTTTGTAAAATGATTACTACATCAGGCTTATTTAACACCTCCATACTCCCCACAATTACCATTTTTTTTGTGGTGAGAACACTTAAGATCTACTCTGTTTGTACTTTCAAGTGTATAATATTATTAACCATAATCGCCATGCTGAATATTAAATCCCAAGAACTTAATCATCTTATATCTGGAAGTTTGAACCCTTTGACCAGTATCTCCTGTTCCCCAACCCCACCCCTCAGCTCCTGGGAACCACCATTCTATTCTGTTTTTATGAGTTTGGCTTTTTAAAGTCCACATATAGTAAGGTTATACATTATTTGTCTTTCTCTGACTTAGTTCATTTAGCGTAATGCCCTTAAGGTCCATCAAATGTTATCTCAAATGGCAGGATTTCCTTCTTGCTCATGAATGAATAATATTCCACTATATAGATTATTTCAGTATCTTGGCTACTGTAAATAATGCTGCAAAGTGCAGAGGAGTGCAGATAACTACTCGAGATCCTGTTTTCATTTCTTTTGGTTATATAACCAGAAGTAAAATTGCTGGATTGTATGGTATTTCTATTTTGAATTTTCTGAAGAAATTCCGTACTATTTTATACAGTGGCTATACCAATTTACATTCTCACCAACGAGGCATGAAAGTTTCATTTTCTCTATGTCCTCATTAACACTTATCTTTTGTCTTTTAATGATAGCTTATATAATAGGGATGAGGTGATGGACATCTTATTGTGGTTTTGATTTGCACTTCCTTGACAATCAGTGATGCTCAGCATGTTTTCAGGTACCTGTTGGCCATTTGTTGTCCACTTTGGAAAAATGCATTCTGATCCTCTGAACATTGCTACTGAGTTGAATAAGTGCTTTATATATTTTGTAACTAACCTCTTATCAAATATATGATTTACAAATATTCTCTCCCATTCCATAAGGTGCCTTTTCATTTTGTTCATTATTTCTTTTACTGTGCAGAGGCTTTTTCATTTGATTATTTTTGCTTTGGATGGTTGTGCTTTTGACATCATATCAAAAACACCATTGCCAAGCCCAAAGTCAAAGAACTTTCTCCCAATGTTTTTTTCTAGGGGACAGACCATTTCAGGTATTATATTTAAGTCATTAGTTCATTTTCAGTTAAATTTTGTACGTGGTAAAAGATAGAGATCCAATAGCATTAAAATATTTAATAGCATGTGAATATCCAGTTTTCTCAATACTACTTAGTAAAGAGACTATCCTTTCTCCATTGAGTATTTTTGGCTCTCTTGTAAAATACCAGTTGGCCACACATATGGGGGTTTGTTTCGGGCTCTCTCTATGCTGTTCTGTTGGTCTGGGTGTCTATTTTTATGCCAATACAATACCGTTTGATTACTACAGCTTTGTAAAGCAATTTAAAATCAGAAATTATGATGCTTCTAGCTTTGGTCTTCTCTCTCAAGACTGCTTTTGCTGTTCATAGTTCCTGTGCTTCTACACAAATTTTTAGGATTATTTGTTTTATTTCTGTTAAAAAAGCAAATGTATTCTTGCCTGCATTGTATTTACAGATGGCTTCGGGTAATATGAAAATTTTAACAATATTAATTCTTTCAGTCCACAAACATTAGATATCTTTCCATTTACAGGCATACTTTGAAGAGATGCTGGTTCAGTTACAAACCACTACAATAAAGTAAATATCAAAATAAAACAAGTAACATCAATATTTGTTTACTCAGTGCATATAAAAGATATATTTACACTATCCTGTAGTCTATTCAGTGTGAACAGCATTGTGTCTAATAAATATACAGACCTTAATTTAAAAATGCTTCATTGCTAAAAAAATGTTAACCATCATCTAAGCCTGTTGGAAAAAGGGGGCCACTAGACTTGATCAATGCAGGGTAGGGTGGCCAGAAACCTTCCACTTGTTGAAAAAAAAGGTCAATATCTGCAGAGTGCAATCAAGTGACGCACAATAAAATGAGGTATACCTGTGTTTGTGTCCTCTTAAACTTCTTTCACCAAAGTCTTTTAGTATTCAGTAGACAAATCTTTCACCTCCTTGGTCAAATTTATTTATAAGTATTTCATTTTCTTGATGCTATTGTGAATGGCATGGTTTTCTTTATTTATTATTCAGACAGTTCATTGTTAACATATACACCTGCAACTGATTTCTGTATGTTGATCTTGTATCATCCAGCTTTACCACATTCGTTGATTTTTGGTAAAGTTTTTTGGTGGAGTGTATAGAATTTTCTATGTAAAGGATCATATTATTTGCAAACAATAACAATGCCATTTTTAGATTATAGCTTAGAAGGCTTTCATTTCTTTTTTCCAACCTTCATGTTCTAGCTACAAATTCCAATACTGTGCTAAATAAGATTGGTGAGACCGTGCACCCTTCTCTTGTTCCTGACTTTCCAGGAGTAGCTTTCAGCCTTGCACCATGAGCATGATGTAAGATGCAAACTTGTCAGATATGGCTTTTATTTGTAGGGGGATTTTTAACATGAATGCGTGTCACATTTTGTCAATGCCTTTCTGCATCAATTGAGAGAACCTTATGATTTTTATCTTTCATTCTATTAATATGATGCATCATTTTTACATACTGAACCATCCTTACATTCCAGAGATAAGTACAAATTGATCCTGTTGTTATTATCTTTTTAATGTGCCGTTCGATGAGGTTTGCTAGTATTTTGTTGACAATATATGCATGTACATTCATCAAGGATCTTGAATGGTAATTTTCTTTTCTTGAGTGTCCTTGTCTGGCTTTGGCATCAGGGTAATACTGGATTTGAAATACAAGTTTGAGAATGTTCTCTCCTCTTTGATTTTTTGAAGAGTTTTTATTGGCTTTAAATTTTCTTTAAATCTTTGGTAGGATTCACCAGTTAAACCACTTGGTACTAGGCTTTTCTTGGGAGATTGTTGATTACTAAGTCAATCTCTTGTTATTAGTCTGTTCAGATTTCCTGTTCCATCATGATTTAGTCTTGGTAGGCTGTATTTCTAGAAATGTTTCCATTTATTCTGTTATCCAATTTGTTAACATATAATTTTTCATAGTAGTTTCATGAATTTTTGCACTTCTGGTGGTGTCAGCTGCAACGTCTCTCCTTTCATTTCTGATTTTACTTATTTGTATCTTCTCTATATTCCCTATTTTATTTTTCATTTCTTTCATTGTGTTCTCTAGCTCCAAAATTTCTGTTTGGTTCTTTTTTATAATTTTTATCTCTTTGTTAACTTCCCATCTTTTCATGTATTGTTTTCCTGATCATGTTCAATTGTCTAGGTTTTCTTACTGTAGGTCACTGAACTTCCTTTAAAACAGCTATTTGAGCCCTGGCTAGTGTGGCTCAGCAGATTGAGCACTGGCCTGAGAACCAAAGGGTCACAGGTTCGATTCCCAGTCAGGGCACATGCCTGGTTTGTGGGCCAGGTCAGGTCCCCAGTAGAGGGCACATGAGAGGCAATCACACACTGATGTTTCTCTCCTTCTCTTTCTCCTTTCCTTCCTCTCTCTTTAAAAATAAATAAATAAAATATTTTATTTAAAAAACAGTTATTTGAGTTCTTCATTGGTAAATCACTTATCAGCATGTCTTTGGGACCAGTCACTGAAAAGCTGTGATCCTTTGGTGGTGTCATGTTTCCTTGATTGTTCACATTTCTGAACTTTTGGATTGCTGTCCTCACGTTTGCAATAGCAGTCAACTCCTCCAGTCTTTACTAACTGCCTTCGTGAGAGACATACCTTCCTTCAGTCCAGCTAGGGATTCTGAAGCTTTCTCAGCCTTTTATGGGTACACCTGCTCCACACTTTTTGCTTCTACATGTTGCAGAATTCTTGGGCTTACTGCCTTCCATTGATCTTGCGACATACGAAGCCCAGTGCCGACAACCTCCTTTTTGTTCACTAGGTATCTGCAAAAGCTCACTCCTGCTACCATTGTTAGGAGAGCACATGGGGTGCCCACGGGCCACTTGGAAAGAGCCATAGGCAAGGCATCCACAATCAATTGTGGGTGCGCCCCTCAATCATAGTCACAAGTTGGCTCATTAGTGGGGGAGAAAGAAGGGGCCCTGAACAGCTGGGGAAGCCAGGTGCTCATTCCCCAGCTCTCATTTCCCCCATGGGAGAAATCATGTGCTGAAAAGATGTCTCCTGTCCTAAGCTGTGCCACCTCAGGGTAAGGAGGGATTCAGGTAGAGTCAAATTGTTTCTCTTACCCTCTCCAATGTGTCCAACTCGCATTTGCTTTGCTCCAGCATTGTGCTGGAACTTCCCTGCTAGCAACTTGGACTTCTGCAAAGGCTGTCTTATCTGGGAGTGATTGACTAAGATGTTGTTGTCCAGGGGCTTCCAGACTGTGGCCTGGAAGGGCTGGAGCCAGGCAAAAGCCACTACAGAATCCACATCCAGGACTGCAGTCTCTGCCTATTCCTGACACGAAGTAGGCAAGACTGCCCCTGGTCTGCTGGTGTATGGTGCTGGATCCCACAGCTCTTACAAAGGCACTTCTGTCCATGGATGGATGCCAAACTGTTGTTTCGGGAGGCACGCAAATAAGCAACCTCTTATTTGTCCATGTTGCTGATGTCACCCCAAAACCCAGGAGTGCTATTTTAATGGAAGTTCCCCCACAAGAAAACAGTGAAATGGGGAATAAGTCTCCCTTGCCAATAGTTAAGACAAAATGCTGTTGATCTGAAAGCTAAGTACCAAGACTGTATATTCTTTTAAAGAGCTTTTGTTCCTAATGCAGATAACACTTGCCTTTCTTCTTATACAATTGGCCTTTTGTGTCATTTCCTCTTTCGAGTTCCCTCGTTTTCAAAGAACCTCCTATGGAGTTCCCTTGCCCCAATCAATATTCATTTTCCTGGCCTGATACACAGCTGTTATCTTGAAATTTCTGTTTGACATACTTCTATACCCTAGAGTACATTTCTTTCTCTTTTTGCTTTACTTCCTTATTTGCTGGAACATTATGTTAGATTTCCTAAGAAAAAATAAATAAAAGATAAATTTTCTGATCCTTTAAATCTCTGAAATGGTTTTATTGTGTCCTCACTTGTGGATGCTTTGGCTGTATATAGAATTTTAGGTTGAGAATCTTTCAGAAACATGAAAGTATTGCTCCTTTGTCTTCCAGAACTTGGTTTGCAACCTCATTCTTTTATATGTGGCCTATTTGGGGAGGTGTTTGTTTGTTTGGTCTCTAGAAGCTACTGGGATTTTTCATCATAAGTACTCTAAAATTTCATAATTGCCCACTCTTCTTGTTTTCTTTCTCTAAATTTGAAATTTTAATTAGTTGAATTTAAAAATCTGTATTTGATCCTTGCAGGCTTTTATCTTTTCTCTCATATTTTGTCTCAGTCTTTTTGTTCGGCTTCCTCAGAGATTTTTTTAACTTTATCTAACAATCTATCTTAGTTCACTTATGATGCATGAAGGGAACGGTGTACTAGGGTTAGGATAGGGACACAGGCACCTCTTAACAGTATGACCAAACATAATATCAAAAATTTTGGCTTCTCATCTCCAACTTAGAGGCCCAGGCAAATGGCTGCTGATACTTGTGGACAGCATAAGAAAAGCAGACAGATAAGAGAAGGGACTAGTCTCTCCCTTAGTAGACTAAAAGTAATTCCATTTCAGTCTCATGGTTCACCCCACTCTCAGCTATAACCATTATTTCCAAATCATCAATTCGTTTAGGGTTCTGCAAGGCTCAGAAAGTCTTCTTGTTCACATCCTATCAGTCTGTGCTGTAAGTTGTAGGTTCTACTACTCTGTCAAACTAATTTCTGTCCTCTCTCAGGTTTCCAGAATTTGTGGAAAACTTTGTTTACCAATGAAGTCTCATATATTTCCTGCTTTGGAATTTATTCCCTATTTTTTCGTTTACATTCTGAGAGGATTTGGATAAATGAATATTACAATCCAACATCTTGTATGGATGTTTTTTCCAATTCATATTTTAATATGAAGTTAATTAATTTGTAATAATTGATTGTGATAATTACTTTTACGGTCCACATGTACGGGATATACAGTGCCAGATATGTGATCAAACATTTTTCTGAGGGTCCTATGAGAGTCTTTTTTGGTGAGGTGAGCATTTAAATCAACAGACAATTAAGCAAACTGCTTCCCTAACATGGATGAGCCTTATCCAATCAGCTGACGGCTGGAATAAAACAAAAAGGCTAAGCCTCCCCTCAATAACAGGCAATTTCACCTGCCTGCATGTTTTCAGTCTGGGACTGCTGTTTTCCTCCTTGCCATAAGCCTGCTCTAGTCCTGCTCCTACTTCATGGCATCCCGCAAAGAATTCTTACAGTTTCTGCCCTATCCTTAATTACCTTTTTTTAATTATACATTCCAAATAAAAGAGGAATTTGACCTAGTTCATCTTCTCAAATGGAACTACTGGCATTACGTCAGGAGATGGCTAACTCCTGGCTCACATCTGATCCAAACACTGTGATTGGGAGGGCAGGGAGCATGGGCAGGACGAACACTGTGAGATTTCTAGTACAGAGACACACATGGATGCTCATGCACACACACATTCACACACCCTGGAAATCACCTAAGTGTCCCAATAATGGCAGACTGACCAATAAATTATAGCACGTTGATGGGGAGGGGAAATATGCACAGTATATGGCAACACAGAAACCATTAGTTATGATACATGAAAGAAATCTGGATGGTAGAAGTATAATTATTCTTAATTTTGCTCTTGGTGGCTTCCTATTTTCCCAAATTTCTATAATAAATATAGATTTCTTTCATAATCAAAAAAGATCAATCACTTACTTCGCATAATGATTTTGTAAAGTTTACTTTGTAAATAGGAAACATTTTAGTTACCTTTCCAGCGCCACATTTTGTGCCTTCATTCACCATCCCAGGATCTGGAACATCTGATCCTAGCTGAAAATCCACGCCCCAACATTTGGTGCCTCCACTGGGAGTCTGAATAATAGCAGGCACAATTCCAAACACAGGCATGTCTTGTACATTCTCACACTGCAGCTTCCCACACAAAGCATTCCTATAAAAATTGAAAAAGAATGCAAACGTAAAATGCATCTACTGTAGACTCAAAAGAAAAATTATGTTTCTATGTGTATAGACAGAAAGTGTTCTGCTATCCAGTGGAAGGGAATCTCAACAGAAAAAGTGTATGAGAGCAACAGAGATCAAAGCAACTCTGTTTAAATACAGCAGAGAAGAACAGAGACAAGTGGATGCTAGGATGCAAATTAGTAGGGTACCAGGTGGTGCCGATGCGCCTTTCTTCAAACCTAACCCCTCTTTGCTATCTGCTAGGGTTCAAAAAGTCTAACTAATAGTTTCTTAGAAATATGATATAACTTTATAATATTATACCCAGAAAATAATAAAACTACATTAAACTTCAATTGTGTCTTCTTAAAGAATTATGGTAAGGAGAAAACTAGATTCCGTAGTGTAAAATAACTAAGAAAGGATTCTGGCATTCTTGGCTTGGTTATTACTTACTTACTCAATCATAATTCATCAATACACCAAGGCTATATGAGTTAAATGCCCTTCCTAAAACCTTTAATAACACAGTAAGTACACCTAACATCAACTTTTATGATGCTGTATTAAAATTTCCTACTTAATTATCTTCTGATTCAAGCACCTACCCTATACCTAAATCTCCTCTATGATATCACTGCCATTATAGTCATTATAGGGTATTGTTTTCCAATTTCTCTAACTTGCCACCTCCTAAAAATTCCCTTTCTAGCTTTCTTAACTTTCCTTTACTTCTTGAGTTAAACTCTATCTCCCTGTAACTTTCCCTCATTGGTCTCAGATCTTCACATGAGACCACACAGATAATGTCTTTTCCTTCTTCCACATGGCAGCTATTTTAGGACACTTACAATGAAGCTCCTAATTACTTACTTCACCAGTGCTATAGCCTACAACCATTTCTCACACAACAAGGAAGGTCTTTTCTAAGTATGTTCCAGTTTGTTTTGCTGCCTCTGAAGCACAGAGCTCAGAGTAGAGCATGAAATTTCAGTTATAGCTTGACAAACGAAGAACAAAATGGTTCTCTCATTTCCTTTATTCTACATATCATACTTCCATTAAGCCCAAGATTATAGGACCTTTTGTGGTAACTACATCAATATGTAATACTACATTCTTAATGCCCTTGAACTTATCACTAGTTAAACCTCTGCAAAGGCTGCTATTAAGTCTCCTCTTCCTTCTGTCCTGCGCTCAAAAGTTAGTCATTTTGTCCCAACTTTCATTTATCTTTATGTCACCAGCTTCTCACTGGGTAACTTGAGTAAAGTGCTTACATTTTCTAAGCTTCAGTCTCTTCATCTGAAAAACAAGAGATAAATGCCTATCTCACATGGGTATTTAAAGTTTGACATGAAAAACCCAAAAGCACAGCGTAAAGCAGACCTCAGTTAACACCTGTTGGAGCCCTCCAAAGTTCATGCTGCCATGACACACCCAGTGTCTCATCTGTAGTCTCCTTAGCATACTGAAGTTTAAAAAGCTATCAGCTGATTTCTCAAAAGAATCTTGCAGGCAAGAAGGGGCTGGAAAGAAGTATTCAAGGTCATGAAAGACAAGGACCTGCATCCAAGATTGTTCTAGTCACAAAGCTATTACTTAGAATGGAAGGGCAGATAAAGTGCTTCCTAGATAAGGTCAAGTTAAAGGAGTTCATCATCACCAATCCCTTATTATATGAAATGTTAAAGAACCTTATCTGAGAAAAAGAAGATCAAAACAATGAACAGTTAAGTGACAACAAACATACAGCTATCAACAACTGAACCTAAAAAAAAATAAAAACAAAAAGTAAATAAGCAAACAATAGAATAGGATCAGATCACAGAAGTGGAGATCACATGGAGAGTTACCAGCGGGGAGGGGGAGGGAGAAGAATGGGGGGAAAGGTACAGGGAATAAGAAGCATAATTAGTGGGTACAAAACAGACAGGGGGAGGTTGAGAATAGTACAGGAAATGAAGAAGCCAAAGAACTTGTGTGTACAATCCACGGACATGAACTAAGGGACAGGAGGAATGCTGGAGGGAATGGGGTTCCTGGACAGAACAGTACAAAGGGGAGGAAAAAGAATGGGACAACTGTAATAGCATAATGAGTAAAATATACTTAAGAAAAAAGAAA
Source organism: Anoura caudifer (assembly GCA_004027475.1). Classification (NCBI taxonomy): domain Eukaryota; kingdom Metazoa; phylum Chordata; class Mammalia; order Chiroptera; family Phyllostomidae; genus Anoura; species Anoura caudifer. The sequence continues at coordinate 27,645 of PVKU01008898.1, read as the reverse complement.
GAAAGAAAATACAGCTGACCCTTGAACAACGTGGGTTTGAACTGCACAGGTCCACTTATACACAGATTTTTTTCAATGAATACTATAAACGTATTTTCCTTTCCTTATGATTTTCTTAGTGATATATTCTTTTCTCTAGCTAGCTTCTTTATTGTAAGAACACACATATATAATGCATATTAAATACAAAATATGTGTTAATCAACTGCTTATGTTATCAGTAAGGTTTCCAGGCAGTCGTAAGCTACTAGTAGTTAGGTTTGAGGGAAGTCACAAAGTTCTGACTACGTGGGGGGTCAGTGCCCCAAACCCCATGTTGTTCAAGGATCAACTGAACTCGTAATATATATAAAGCTGATACATATCAATAAGAAAACTATAGCTGCTTCAAAAGAAAAAATAGCAAAAACGCATGAAAACAGGCAATTCACGAAGTAAGAATATAAACAGCCAACAAAGCTAAGAGCCACTCATTGTTATATGCATAAAACATATTCTAGTACAAGTCTCAGTAGAATTATTAGTTAAGGCAAGGATCATCAATGCAGGTAAAACCATCAAGTAAAACACTGGTGGGGAGCTGGGTATTCGTATGGCACAACATCATCACTCCACGTACTACCTCGAGTTGCAATGAGAAAAACGTAACTACAAGCTCTGGTCATTGCCACTTAGTAACTTTGTTAATAAAACAGACCAGAATTATTTGTCTGCTTGATATAAAACACCACTTAAAGTAGTCTTCCCCCAAGTGTTTCACCTAAATCTAATTAAGAACTTAGATTTAACTTCAGATTCATAAACAATTCAAGGGGTAGAGACACAGGTTAGGCAACACTGAGAAGTGCCATTATCAAAAGGAACCAGAATGACTGGCCCAGTCATCTCCTCAGTGAAGAATAATATTTTAGATTAAAAGTAACTTAAGTGACGTGACAAACTGCAATGTGTGATCCTTAACTAAGTCCTGATGTGGAAAGAAATAGCTATGAAAGGCAATTTGAGGACAACTGGAAAAATGTTAATATTGACCAAGTAGTACACAATACTAGAAAACTGTTAATGTTCTTAGGTACGATAATGGTATTGTCAATGGCCTTTTATGTCAGAGATGAAAACTGAGGAATTTATGAGTGAAATATCCTAATGTCTGTAATTTACTTGCAAATGGTTTAGCAAAGTCTACACAAAGTAAATATGATAAAATATTAACAACATTTTAACCTAGGATACATGGATTTTCATCATACTACTCTTTCTATTCCTCTGTATATTTGAAAATTTTCATTTAAGAATTTTAACAGGATGACATCACCTACGTACTGAAGGAGAAGACAGCTCTCAGTGAAACGGACAACCGCTGCACAGCAATGTCTCAGTGCGTGCAGCAGAGGGCGGAAGGGGGGCAGGGACAAGATTACACTTGTGCGTAAAGAAACTCGGCAAAGACACTCATGAAGCTAAAAGCAATAGGTACAGGGAGGGAGGGTAAGAACGGGAGAAAGAGTATAGGAGTGGAAGCCACATTTTCTCTATATCCCTTTAAACATTTTTTGAATAACCAATAATAAAAATAAGTAATTATTTACAAATTCATTTGAAACAAAGAAGAAATACTTATTTAATATAACAAACTGGAAAAGTATTTTTTTAAGATAATACTCCAGCATTAATGAGAGAGCAGTACAAATATAAATCAGTTAAACATTTTGAAGGTCAATTTAGAAGTATCTATAAAGACCCTTAAAATTATTCTCCTTATTCTTTGACTAAGGAAAATCTCTGGAAACATTCAGAGAAATAAACAAATACTAAACTGTATTTAACATGGTCTTATTTAAAATAGCAAATTACTAGAAAAAACATAAAATTCTAACGTAAGGAAATGGTTAAAAGAAGCTGGGTGCATACTATAAATGTTCTTAATAAAGTGGAAAGTGAATGCATCAATTTATAAAACAGAATTAATCATAATATACAATTTTATTTATATGTATGTCTGAGTATACATATGTGTATATATGTATGAAAAACGTACATGTTTATCAATGTATATACACAGGAGAAAGACATTCAACAAAAATTTAACAAAGTATCGCTGAATAATAGGACCACATATGATCACTTTCTTTATACTGCTCTAGACTTTATACATTTTCAATGATGAAGATGATTATAGAGATAACAATGATGATGATGATGATGAGTCCAACAACAAACTCAATGCTAACTTCCATCAACTTATTCAGTCTTCCAAATGACACTGAGAAATAGGTATCATTTTTATTCCCACTTTACAGCAGTGAAAAAATGAGGCAAGCAATTAAAACAACTTGTCCAAGTCTCAGAGATCTTCAGTGATTAAAGCAGGATTCAAACATAAAGAATCTAACTTCAGATGTGTATTCCTAATGACTATATTATATTATCTTTATTATATATCCTTATTAAACTATCATAAAATGTTTTTCAAATCAGCTACCCAGTACTTTATAAGTTTCATATGTGTAATTTCTATATTTTCATCAGGATATTAATAAAAAGATGAAAACATAACCAGACTAGAAAGAAGGATAATGAATGTCCAGCAAACTCTAAGTCTGCATTAATCCACTTATCCCAAGGTTTTAGCTCAGTTCATTCAAACTAATTCTCCACCCATTAGCTAGTATGAATATAAAATATTCCCATGGTAAATATACTATAAACTTATTAAGAATAATAGTTTGGCTTCCCCCAGAAAAACAGTGCTGTGTAAATGCAGGAGAATTTATATCTACAACTACTTTTGAAACTATACACAAGATGTATTCAAAATGATTATGTTCATAACCCCTTCTGAAATTCTTTCTTGTTTTTTAACTGCCCTCAATCTACTGTTTTACAGTTTCAAGAAAGGTATTAAGAACACCTGTAAGAGGGATATCTGAGAAAGTGTTCCTTAGGGAAGTCATACTTGAACTGAGATCAGCAGGGCGGAGTGAGCAGACCAGGCAGAAGGAACAGCACATGGCAAGGCCCTGCGGTAGAAGGCAGGCCAGTACAGCCGAAGCATTTCATAGCATTTAATGGATGGGTACAGAAAGGTGATCCTACAAATAAACACATTAAAGGAGCATCCAGAAACACAAAAAATACTAGAAGAACATTCTACACAAAAGCCAAGGAAAAGGTATCTTCCAGGAGAAAATGTCAATATAGTCGAATGCCATAGAAAAGGTCAAGTAGACCCAAAAACGTCTGTTGGATTTAGTGATAGGAAGGTTGCTATTGTTATTTCTTCTCAGTAAGCATTGCTTCACTACTGCAGCTTAGCTTAACTGGCAGAGTAGGAGATGGAGTGAGAAGAGATTCACAGCATTATAAAATCATTCCAATTATGTGATAGTATGTGTATGTACAGTGTATAGAAACAAAAAAAGGAAAGATATACACTGAAATTCACAAATAATATAGTTTGAGATTATGGATGACTTTTTTTCTCATTTATAATTTTTAATATTATTAATTTTTATACAAGCAAATGTAGAAAAAGGATATTATAGGGTGAGCAACAGGACAAAAGGAAGAACAACTGTAATTGAACAACAATAAAAAAATTTTTGTTAAAGAAAAAGGGTTTTAATGTCACTGTTAAATTATAGAGCTAGAAGAAAATAACAAAATACAAAATTCTATATCTTTATGGATTTAGCAGCATAACCTTTTAATGAAAGGAAGAAAGAAGAAGAGTATTTCTTTGGGGTTCTTACTGTAGAACACAGATAAATGAAGTAAGATTCTAAAAATCACTGGTTTTAGATAGGTAATGTCAAAAGGGATGACTTATTTTACCAGTTCTGTTCAGAGTCTCTCAGAAACCTTGTGTTGCAATATTGTAAGCCTAAAAAGTTAGGTATTTAAGGAGGAGAAATTGGCAGTCACGAGGAGTTACAAAAGATGACTGGTCTGGTCATCTTTCCGATTGCTTTAGAATCTGGCCAACACTTACCCAGTGGCACACTTCTTGTATTCATTGCCAGAGAAACCACAATTGCCAAATCTGTCACCTTTAGAATTCACATCAATGAAGCAATCTTTGGGGGCAGCCTTGGCTTCTGTAACATTAAAAAAAGGTTTTTTAAAATAATGTTACGGCAATTTAACTCAGAAATAAAAGTATAACCTATGAGAGTCCACACACCTGGAGGAACTGCCTCAATGCCTTTGCAAACGTTTCCGGCCTTACAGATAACACTTTTTTTTTTTTTTTTAAAGATTTTATTTATTTTTAGACAGAGGGGAAGGGAGGGAGAAAAAGAGAGGGAAACATCAATGTGTGGTTGCTCTCGCATGCCCCCTACTGAGAAGCTGGCCTACAACCCAGGCATGTGCCCTGATCTGGGCACAGAACCCACGACCCTGTGGTTCGCAGGCCAGTGCTCAATCCACTGAGCCACACCAGCCAGGGCAGATAAAACATTTTTTTGTTCCACATTTTATACTTAACAACCAATTGTAAAAATAAAGTTTAAATTGCACTTAAAAGTTAGCGTAAATGCAAACACTCAGACCCTAAACAAGGTGCCATTAAATAAGAGGAAACGATAAATAAATTAAAACCCATACACAGTATGGGCAGAATTTTCAGCACAGTCATTCTCACTGTTCTCAAACACACATCTACTGCAGTCTGGATAAATCAGGTGGGGAAGGGTTCATGAAAATATTGCCAGCTATCATTATTTGTTTTTTTTTAATTTACCCTATATGGAAGCTTAATTCAGGTATTCCTAGTAATGACAAACAGCCATGGCAGCTGATAAAGTATCAAACCATTCTTGCTTTCTTCTATTTTATATATGTATCACTTAATGTTCAGTTTTTTCCACTTAATTACACATTTCTAAAAATATTTAATTTACAAATATTTTTAAGCCAAAATGCCAGTACTTTCTATTTAGCCTACAAAATTCACTTGTTTATCTTACACATCAAATGCTATGTGATTTAGCTTAAAAGAAAATGGATATAAGTGAAAGGACTTGGAGCAAAAATGAGGCAGAGGATCAAGTAATATGAACACTGAATGCAAAGCACCTGCATGGGCAAGAAGTCGTATGGCAATATCTCTAGCAAAGCTCTTCTATAGAATGGAAACAGCTATAAAAATTTCAGATAATCTCCAAAGAAAAAATCACCACAGTTTTTTCAGTCCTAGACATTTTTTTTGCAGGCCTCTGTAAGATCTTTGCTAAGTAACAGTATTTACTCCATTAAGGTGCCCTTCTAAAGTTACTTTTTCTAGTCTGGAAGAACCTGCCTATTTCCACAAAATACGTGTATCGGAAGTCAACAGATCTCTGCCACTCTTGTCACACAGCCTGACCAATATAAATAAGTCCCATTTAATTCTTCAACAGTCCTCTGTCCTCCTGCTTAGGAGTACCACAGAAACTAAAGGGAGCAGAAGTCTGGTCAAAATCCACAACTCTAGCTTCGAAGAAATAAATCCAGCATTTTTTTTAATCTTTGCCCGAGGATATATTTTATTGATTTTAGAGAGAGAAGAAGGGGAGAGCGAGAAACATTGATCTGTTACCACCTCTCATTCACACCCTGACACCCTAACCTGGGATCAAACCCATAACTTAGGTATGTGCCCTGACCAGAAATCAAACCCACTCCAACCGGCTGAGCCACCTGGCCGCAGCACAAACACAGCATTTTTGGCAAACACCCAATGACTGTAGGAGATTGGCTGATTACCTCTGGTATCACCAGATAAGGTGGGGGGTAAAAGGATAAGCTCAGTTATTCAAATTCCCAGCTTAATCACTGTATAAATAACCTGAAGGCTCTGTGTGACCTGAAAAAAACCCTTATCTCCTGTAGTGACAGAGCTGAGGTGGCCGAAAATCAAACCCAGAATCTCATTCTCCAACTGGCTAAATTACAACCCAAGATGAACTCCCAGCCTCATAGGGTACCTGTCGTTAAGTTGAGGGCAGTGGTTGTGAAAGAATGAGACCCTGAAAGTTGAATGGAAATACGTGGGGAGATCCTGACGAAGCTGGGGACACTGAGCCCCTAAATTCTGAAGAGTAGACTTTGTCAGGCAAGCAGCCTCTCCACCTTCATCTAAGGGGATTAAGTGTGTACTGCATGAGGAAGTCACCATGCAAGACAATGGTGAGGGGCTTCAGGACCCACCCCTACCACCCCTCTTTGCTTCTAAACCCGATTAGACTCAAGTTGCAGCAGCCCCCTAAAGGTGACATAATAAATGTGACCCATAAGAAGGTATGCTATACACCAATCATTATTTGGGTTTTCAAATTTATACACATAGAAATATGGAAAACACGTGGGAGAATGAATATTAAAGGTATGGGATAATGGTTAAAAAAACAAAGCATAATCAGGTCAAATTTATTGACATGGGCAGAGATTCTGCATCTAATGTTGCAACAAGGGGAGCTAGGGCTGTAACAGTTTGTGAGGTTGGTTGGCTGAAACATGAACCAAAAGGCAGGCCACAGTGAGTGAGTTGGAAATGCTGGACCTGCCTTGGCTTAATATAGAAAACAGATCCATGAACTTAACAGAGCTTGTAATGTTACAGTGAATTTTCTATTCAAAACCTACTCACTCTGAGAGGGTCCAGAAGACACACCCTTCACCATGATGAGAAATAAATTGAGGGAATCCCCAGCACACTTGAATAGCTCTGTGATCACTCTGCTCTGTAGGCCACTTTACACTGGGACCTGCAGGCACTGAATTGGGAAACCTAAATGCAATGGAAGTACCTGAACCCCCAATGGCAGGGCCCAGTGCAAAGGCTCTCAACTGCAAAGGCAGGGTGGACATGTTGACTGTAATAGAGAGCAAAGTCAAAGTCTGACTTGCACAGACCGATGGCACTGGTTAATCATGATGCTCCAAGTAGTGAAAAAATTGGAAGCCTACTAGTAAATTCTTACTAGATCTGTAGAAGCAGAGAAGTTCTAGGTCAATTGAGCAGAAGTCCAACCTGAATCATAAGAACTGAGTCAGGAGTCCTCAACAATTCCCAGATTTGAGTCACATTACACATCCCGAACTGATGCAGACTCCAGCTAGCAGTGTCCATGTCATTATGGATAAAATAAAACATTCACAGACTACCGAGTCTGGTGGAGGAAAAAGGACAGCATGGCTTTTCTCTCAAGGGAAGCAAAAGCCGTGGCACCCGCCATGACAGACCTTTATTTTATTTCTGCTCACATTACATGATGGTCCTCACTCACTATGCACAGGCTCACTATGGTGGTTACCCTTTACAGAAAGCAAAGGAGCCAATGGCCCTAATCACATCACAGAAGAAGGATATTAGCAAATAAAAAGAGGAAAAGTGGTTGAGCCAGTTACACTGGTCCCTGCAAAGTTTAGCATGGATTTTAGGAAGTTACAATAAGCACTTGGCTATCCCAATCCAGGGTGAGGGAGTTTCAGCAAAAAGCAAGACTCAAAGCAGCCTAGGTATATTGCAAATCTGATTACGCATGAGAGAACCTATCTGTGGGTGTGCATACTGTGCATCTCCAAGTGGGAGCTGGGCCCATGCCACGCAGAAGGGTCTGCCACACCGAACCCCTTAATTGAAAGAGGACCCTAGTACACTGCCAAAACTGTATACTGTCAATCTTCCTCTTATTCTACCCCAGCAGGATTTAGGGCCTTTTCCCAGCATAACTGTACACTGTCGAAAAGGAAATAACCAGACCGTTCAGGTACTACTGGACACCGGCTCTGAATGGACACTAATTCCAGGAGACTCACACAGCATTGTAGTCTACCTGTCAGAGTAGGGACCTACGGAAGTGGATGACCAATGGAGTTTTACCTCAGGTCTGCCTCACCTCTGGCCCGGTGTGTCTCCAAACCCATCCCGTGGTTATTTCCCCAGTTCTAGAACAGATCACTGGAAAAGACATACCCACGCTGGCAGAATCCCCACACTGGTTCCCTGACCTATGAAGTGAGGGCTATTATGATGGGAAAAACCAAGTGGAAGCCACTGGAACCGTCTCTACAGAGGAAAAGAGTAACTAAGAGAGTATTGCAATCCTGGGAAGACTGCCAAGATGATTACCACCACCAAGGGCAAGAAAGATTAGGGAGTGGCAATTCCCAGGGCATTGCAATTCAACTCACTCACTGGGCCTGAGCAAAAGGCAAATGGATCTCGCAAAATGACAGTGGATTATCATAAGCTTTGCCAGTGATGACTATAATGACACCTTCTGTGCCAATTTTGGTTTCATTGTTTGAGTAAGTTAACATATCTTCTGGTACATGGTGTGCAGCTATTCAATCGACATATGGTTTTTATTCCATGGCAGTCAATAAGAACCACCAGAAGCAATCTGTTTCCAGCTAAAAGGCCAATAGTGATCGGCCTTCACTGTCCTCTCTTAGGGGGATAGCAACTCTCCAGCCCCATGTCATCATTTAATTTGCAGGGATTTTAATCACCTTTACCTTCTACAAGATTTCACAAGATATCTCTTTATGGGCAAAGCACAAGATGTTTGTACCCCACGTGAATGCTCACCATGAAGTGACCTCAGCAGTGCAGAATTTTAATAATCAAGTAGATAGGGTATTATCCTACCTGTTCTATGGATACCACTCAACCTCCTTCCACAGTCATCCCTGTCACCGCCCAATAGGGTCATGAGCAATGGGTCACAGTGACACTGATGGAGACTGTGCACAGGCTCCGCAGCGTGGACTTGCACTCATCAAAGCCAACCTGGCTGTGGCCACTGCTGAGCATCCAATCTGCCAGCAGCAGAGCCAGCGCTGAGTCCTCCATATGTGCCATTCCTCTGGAGATCAGCCAGCTACCCAGTGGAAGGGTTATTAAATTGGACCCTTTCCATCATGGCAGGAGGCTTTGTTCTTACTGGAATAAAAACTTACTCTGGACCAGAAGCACTCTCTATGCATGCAGCATTTTTGCCAAAGCTACGTTCCATGATTGATAAAATGCCTTATCCACCATCACAGTTTTGCACACAGATTTGCTTCTCATTGAAGAACTCACTTCACAGCAAATTCAGTGTGACAACGAGCCCTTGTTCGTGGAATTCACTGGTCTTACCACATTCGGCACTACCTTGATGTGGCTGGTTTGATGGGATGGTGGCACAGCCTTGTAAAGACGCAGTTACAGGGCCAGCTGGGTGGCAACAGGTTGCAGGAAGGGGCAAGGTTCTCCAGAAGGCTATATATGCTCTGAATCAGCATCCAGTACATGGTTGTTTCTCTCATAGCCAGGATTCATGGGTCCAGGAATCAACAGGTGGAAGTGAGAATGGAACCACTTACAATTTCTCCTATTGACCCACTGGCAAAATTTTTGCTTCCAGTTCCCAGGACCTTATGCTGTGCTAGCCTGGAAGTCTTAGTTCCAAAGGGAAGAATGCTTCCAACAGGAGCCACAACAATGACTGCACTGAACTGGAAGTTAAGTCTACTACCCAGCCACTTCAGAATCCTCATGCCTCTAAATGAACAGGCAAAGAAGAGCGTCCCTGGCCGGAGTGATCGATCCTGACTACCAAGGAGAAACTGGACTACTACTCCACAATGGGGGAGAGAAAGAGTAGAAATCCTTTCTTTACAGACATAGGAGATCCTTTAGGGTGTTTTTTAGTATTGCCAGGCTTTATCACTAAGGTCAATGGAAAGCTACAACAACCCTATCCATGTAGTACTACTAACGGCCACAGCCTTCGGGAATGGAGGTATGGGTCAGCCTACCAGGTAAAGAACATGACCAGCTGGGACATATGGACTGGCCATGAAGAAAGCTGGTAAAAATGCCAGCTATGATTACACAACCAGTTGCAGAAATGAGGACATTAATTGTTGTTAATATTCTTTTTTGTTATAATAAATATATTTGTTAATATACATAAAATATCCTTGTTTCCTTTCCTCTCTTACTCCCTTCTCATGTAACATAAGATGTATTGACTTTCTATGATGACATCAGTATTGTTAATTTTACATTCTAGCGTTTAAGTTAGGGGTTATAGAGGAGAAGAATAAACATCACTCAAGGACTTTACTTCTTCCTCTAAGAAAAGGTATAGTGCATTCCCAGTTGTACACAGGATAGTTATATCATCTTAAGTAGAAGTATGACCTTATTATTTTCTCCTTTTGGAGATTACATATGGTAGAAGGAGATACATAAGGGTGCCAGGTTGACAAGGGGGGGCCTCATGGCCATTAATTTTACATGCCTACTTGACTAGGCCACAGCACGCCCAGATATTTGGTCAAACATTATTTTACATTATCACGTAATAGTGTTTGTGGATGAGATTAATACTTAAATTGGTATATCAAAAAGCAGATCATCTTCCCCAGTGTGTGTGAGCCTCATCCAATCAGCTGAAAGCCTGCATGGAACAAAAAGGCTACCTTTCCCTGAGTACGAAGGAATTCTTCCTGAGGACCTTCCAACTGGGACATCGGCTTCTTTCCCGCCTTCAGCCCTGAACTGAATCATCCGGTCTTCCTGGGTCTCAGGCCTGCCCGCCTTTGTCCTAGAACTATGCCATTGGCTCTTCTGACTGTACAGCCTGCTGACTTACCCTGAAGATCTGGGATCTACCAGTCTCCACGATTGTGTGAGTCAATTCCTTACAACAAACTGTGTTTGTGTGTGTGTATCCTCCCATTGGTTCTGTTTCTCTGAAGACAGAGAACAACCAGTCAAGACCAAGGAGAATCAAGAGCCTCCAAGTCAGACTTCTTTAGACAAGGTGAAATTAACAGAATACTAATGCTTCCCAACACTTCAAGGTAAGACGAGGCCACTGCTGAACAATCTGCAGTTCAATTACTAGTAAGAATACAAAAAACTAACCAAGCCCAGAGAGAGAGAGAGAGAGAGAGAGAGAGAATAAATTATTAACTCCAAAGAAAATAAAAGGCAAGAAAGCAATTGCAGCTTACTACATAGCTCAGCTAGGAATAGCATTAATATGCCATTACAAAGTACTCAGGTATACTGTGTGTGCATTTTTTTCACAAAACCAAGTGATTCTCTGACAATTTTACTCAATTCTGATACTACAGATTAAAAGGCTCAGTCACATCTCAAGACTGTCCTCCCCACTGCTCTGCCCCCACTTCAGGCACCAAACGCAAGCCCAGATTGTTACTCGTGTTTCGGACCAGCAAGCTCTAGATCGGAGGCTTCCGCAATCCCTTCCTCAGTTTCATTTGCTAAAGTGGCTCACAGAACTCAGACAATCTTTTCACTTACTAGATTATCAGATTGTTATGAAACGATGTAACTCAGGAACAGCCGGATGGAAGAGATACATAAGGCAAGGTGTGGGGAAAGGGCACAGAGCTTCCATGCCGGCCACAAATGCGACACTCAACTTGCATATCCACATGTTCACCAAGCCAGAAGCTCTCCAAACCCTATCATTTGGGGATTTTATGGAGGCTTCAGGACACACATTAAATCACTGGCCATCTGGGATTAACTCAATCTCCAGTCCCTCTCCCTTTCTGACCCCTCTAATCACATGGTTGGTTCCCCAGGCAACCAACCCGCTTTGGTTAGGTAGTACCTTCTACAAGTCATCTCATTCCATAAACAAAAATCACTTTTATGGCTCCCATCACATCACTTAGAAAATTCCAAGAGTTTTAGAAGCCCCCTGCCAGAAAATACATGAAGACTAAATATATATTTGTTATTATAAATCAAAATACCACAACAATCATCACTGCCATAACTAAAGTTATAATTAATCCACATTAAAAGACTGAAGATTGAAAAACGAGCATCAGTGTGATAACAGTTGGCGAGAGTTAAAAGAATAGAAGAAACTGAGTTATCTTCCACGATGAGAAATTAATATTTTAAGGCCTAGCATGGAAAAAAATTAAAAAGTAGCATTATCAAGAGATCATCTAAAGACCTGGATGGAGCAAGTAAAACATACAATCAGCTAGATATGGTAAAGTGGTTGCCTTAAGGGATAGAGATATTACATACAAGTCCACTTTATTTTTTTCATAAAACCTTGTAAATAATATGGATCTTTATGTATAAATATAACTTTAATAAAAATGAAAACTTTAAGAAGAGAATTAGAAAAAATTTAAAACATCCTAGATACCTACCAGTAAGAGAACAGATTATATTTATATAACAGAATGCTTTAATGCACAGTGATTTGAATGTATCAATAAACAGATTAAAATTAAAATATACATACATACACATGCATATACTGTTTATATGCATAGAATAGAGGTCTGTTAAAGAGAGAGTAACAACAAAAATCGCCAACTGAATTTGGGCACATCGAATTCACGACCATGATCGCCTATAAGGAAGGAAGTATGAAAGGAGAGAGGACACAAAAATACTTCAATTTAGCAACAATTTCTTATTACCACTTTTAACAAAAACTAAAGAAAAACTAAATAAAACCAAAACAATCAATTATGAATAAAATATCTTACTTGAGCCAAAGATGACTTGACACTGAGCATCATAATATTGGCACATGCCGTTGTAACAATAGGCTTTGTTATTCTGGCAAGGATATCCATTCTGAATAAAAACATCTGGCTGGCAGAACTGAGAAGACCCATTGCAATATTCTGGAAGATCACATTCATTGGATCTTCCTCTACATAAAGTACCTCCAGGAAGAAACTAGGGTAACAAGATTCAAATGAAATAGGAATATCAGGACAATTCCCACAAATTAATCAGATTAGAAACCACAGTATTTATATCTATAAAATTTCTAACAACAAAAAATTAAATATCCCAACAGAACAATGAACAGAGGCCAATAATAGGCAATTCATAAAAGTCACAAAATACAGAAAATGAAAAAGCATTCATTTTGATTGCCTTATTGGCAATCAAAAGAAATGCAAATTAAACAAATATATAAAAGCACATTAAACTAACCTATCAAACTAGCCAGGATCATAATACTCACTAGCAACTAATGTTAACATAAGGAAATAAGCATATTATTACACTTGTGGGTACAGAATGATACATCTATGGAAAGTATGTATAAAATGTGTGTCAAAAATTATTAACATGCATGCTCTGCCCCAACAACTCTAGTTATAAACAAAAACTAGAAGCAATCTAAATGCCCATCATTAATTGACTAAGAAATCACAGTATAGCCATACAGAGAAGTACTAACTATACGATCATGTAGAATTACATAAATGAGAGATAGTCCATTGTATCTTATTAAAAATACAAATAGGAAAAATACATATCTGTGTTTACCCATTTACCCCCTCCACACACACACTCTCTCTCACAATCACATTTATACAGGAAAAAGTAACTAAATTAACAGTATTTTATCAACAATGGCTACCTGAAGAGGGTTAAAATGATAATTTTCCACTATCTGCTTCCTATACTTTGGTACTGCTGAATTTTTTAAAAACAGAGATTATTCTTAAAATCAAAAAAATGTTTCTACTTAGGACATCTCATTAGACTATTTGTCATAAAAGAATGTGATGCAAAACTGTAAACAACTGGTATAAAACTTCTCATGTAAGTAATCATGTAACAAAAATTGTGCTCTCTTAGAGATCAGAGAAAACTAACTCTGATATATATGTATTTTTCCTTTTTTTAATTTTTGTTCAAAATATAGAGGAATTTCTTACCCGACAATCTTTACAACAGTCACCGTATGCGCAGTCAGCAGATGATTTAAGCTTACAAGTACTTCCTTCACAACAAGGGTCCAATTCACATTCCTGTGAAGAGAAAATGACTGTCAATAAAGAAAGGATGTGTTGTCATTGATATTCATTAATAAAATTCTTATCTTAGACCCAAAATCTACTTCTTTCTAACCTGGCTATTGCAGTTAGTCTCTGGAAACAATCACTATCCTTCTGAACTTGTCAGTGAGTCTTTAGCTACAACTATTTAGGTCTCAACATATATCAAAGGACTGAAATCAGAGAGAGTATGTGTCTTTGCCTCCTGGTACTGCCAGATCGAGATACCACAGACGATAGCTTGAGCAAAAGAAATTCATGATGTCACAGTTCTGGAGGCTAGAAATCTAGGATCAAAGTTCTGGCCAATTCAGTTTCTGGTGAGGACTCTCTACCTGACTTACAGACAGCTGCCTTCTTTCTGTGCTCTTAAAAGGCCTTTCTTCAGTGTGTGTGTTCAGAAAGAGAGAGCAAGTGAGCTTTCTAGAATCTCTTCTTACGAGGACACCAGTCCTATCACATCAGGCAGGGCCCTACCCCTAAGACTCCATTTAACCTTAATTACCTCCCAGGAATCCCCATTCCGTCCATAAGAGTACATTTAATGATCACTGGAAATTAAGCATCTATGAAGAAATTTCTCTTCATGCTTAGGGTCTGACTTCTCTCTTCAGTGGATCTTCACCTTTTGTGGATATTTTAAACCTTTCTTGGCTTCTCCTGCCCCACTTTGGGCCACCAGAGCACCCCACCCCCACAACCTCCTACCCCCCCCACACACACACCTACTCTCCTATGTTCCAACTAATGTCCTCACATCTGAATTGGTTGGGAAAGGAAGGAAAAATGGGAAAAGGAGAGAAGAAGATAAGGGAAAGGATGAGAAGAGGAAAGGAAGGAAAAATAGCTTTCTTATTTCTTATTAAAATAAGATGTTACCTTTGGGGGAAACTGGGTTTGTAATTACTTCATAATAAAAATTTAAAAATAAATGAACTATAACCTATACCTTGCACCATACAAAAATATTAAAACAAATGGATCATAGAACTAAATATAAAAGTTAAAGCTGTAAAGCTTCTAGGAGAAAACATTTGCAACCTTGGATTAGGCAAAGATTTCTTAAATATGACAGATTTCTTAAATATGACACCAACCAATAAAGCACAAATTGATAATACGGGCTTCATCAGAATATAAAACTTCTCAAAAGATACTGTTAAGGTAATTAAAAGATAAGCTATAGACTGGGAAAATATATTTACAAATCATATATCTGAGAAAGGACTTATACCCAAAATATAAGTACTGTCCAAATTCAGTTAAAAGAAAACCACCCAATTTTTTAAATGTCAGAGAGTTTAACTGGCATGTCATCAGAAAAGACATAACAGTTGACAAATAAGCACATGAAAACATGCTCAAAATCACTAGTCATTAGGGAAATGCAAAGTAAAACCTCACTGAGGCACCACTTCGTATCTAACAGCACAGCTATCACTGAAAAGACTGACCATATGAAGTTGTGACAAGGATGTGATATAACCAAACATACACAGAGAGTGGGGATGCAAAAGGCAACCACTCTGGAACATACTTTGAAAGTTTCACATGACACAGTCATTTCACTTAAGGCATTTACCCAAGAGAAATGAAAACATGAGCTCATATAAAGACTTGTAGGTGAATGTTCAAACAGCTTTATATGTAATAGCAAAAAACTGGAAACAGCCCAAATATACATCAAGAGATGATTAAACTGAGATGTATCCATACTACTCTGTAGGAGACCATTCTGTGTGGTGTGGGACCAGCTCCCACTCAGAGATGCACAGGACCCACACCCACGGATAGGTTCTCCCGTGGGGAATCAGGCCTGCAATGTGCCTAGGCTGCTTTGAGTCTTGCTTTTGCTAAAAACTCCCTCACCCTGAATTGAGACAGCAAGGGCTTACTGTAACTTCCTAAAATCCATGCTAAACCTTCCTAGGATGAGTGTAACTGGTTCAACTACTTTTCCCTTTTCATTAGCTAATATCCTTCTTCTGTGATGTGATTAGTGACATTTCCTTTGTTATCTGTAAAAGGTAACCACCTAAAGCAAACCTATGCATAGTAAATGAGGACCATCATGTAATGTGTTGGGGGAAACCCAAATAAAGGCCTGTCATGGCGGAAGCCGCATGCTTTTGCTCCCCTTGAGAGAAAAGCCATGCTGTCCCTTTTCCTCCACTGGACTCGGTAGTCCGTGTGAATGTCTCATTTCATCCACAATGACGTGGACACTGCGGGCCAGTGTCTGCATCACTACTCAATGATAAACAGCAATAAAAATGAATGAACTACTGACACAGTAGCAACATGAATGAATCTCAAAATAATTATGCTTAGTATATGAAGCTAGACAAGAGTTATTCCACTTACATGAAATTCTAGGAAGTGCACACTAATGTGTAATGACAGAAAACAGACCAGTGATTGTCTGAGGAGAATGGGGGAACACAAAGGAGTGGGAAGAAGGGATTAGCAAGGGTCCAAAGAACTTTCTGGGACAATACATTCACTATCTGGATAGTGGTGATAGTTTCAAATATGTCTATAATGTGTTAAAGATTATCAACTTGTGTACTTTAAACGTGTGCAGTTTAATGTTGACCAAGTCCTCGACTGCCAATTTCTTACTCTTTGCTTTGTCCTGACCAAATTTCAATAAGGTTTCTTTCTTTTGTTTAGGTCCCTGAATTCTGCTTGTCCCCCACCCCACACGCACAAAAAGTGGGAAGTGTCCCCCTCGTCAGCTTCTCCTGGAAATCAGCTGACTACAGCCAAATACTTTCCTCTCGGTGCTCACTGGTTATTTCCTCTTGCTTCACAGCTCCCCCTTCCAACTTTCTGCTTATCTCTGCTCACCCCTGCCTTTACCCTATTAAAGAAAAAACTTTTCCTCTTTGACTCTGAGACACTTCCAGATTTCTGAGATCAGAGTGGCCTCCCTGTTACAAGTTTTTCTTCTGAATAAGGCCTTTCCTTATCTAAATCCTAATCAGCTTTTTGACATTATATCCAGTTATACTCAGGCTGTTAAATTTTTTTCAAAAATACTGTAAAATAGATAGATAACTTCATAAAAAATAGAGAATCACAAAATAGACTATGTACACAGGAATTCTGATTAAGATAAAAGTACCATTTTAAATGGTTTTGCAACAACTGACTATTGGTGGAAAGAAGTTAATTTTCTACCTCACTCCACATGATCCCCTCAATTAAAGAGCTAATAATATTAAAAATTTAATGAAAAAAATTATAGAAATTATAGAGGCTATGATGATAATCTTGAAAGAGGCATACTACAAAATCTGGTCAAAATACAAAACTCAAAAAGTCTTAAGAAATATAATTGATAAATTTGCCTTCTTTTAAATTTTAAATTTCAGTTTCATAAAAATATATCAGGTGAAAAACTGAATGACAAGAGTAAACCCCAAGATAAACTACAGGCTCTGGGTGATAATAACGTGACCACATGGAGCCACCCACTGTAGCAAAGGCACCGCCGCACTGCAGGTGCGGACAATGGGGACACTGTGCATGTGTGGACATGGGCAGCACGCAGGAACACTCGGTGCTTTCCACTCAAATTTGCTTTGACCCTGACACTGCTCTGAGAGATAAAGTTGATTAATTTTTTAAAGCTAAATGGTAAGCTACAGGCAGAGAGGAAACATATTAAACATATGAACAGATTCAACATTAGAACATATTCAACAAAGGACTTTGCACCTAAAACATGAGTTGCTAAAAACAGATTTAAAGAATTAACAGCCCTGACCAGTGTGGCTCAGTTGGTTGGGCATCATCCCACAAAGCAAAAGGTCTCTAGCTCAATTCCCAGTTAGAGCACCTGCCCACGTTGTGAGCCAGGTCCCCCACTGGGGTGTGTGCGAGAGGCAACAGATGGATGTTTCTCTCACACACCAATGTTTCTCTCCCTCTCTATCTCCCTCCCTTTTCTTCTCTCTAAGAATAAATAAATCTGGAAAAAAATTGCTTTATCTTCTCTAAAAAAGAAAAAAAGAATCAATAACCCAACATAAAAACTGATGAGGGATATAAAAACAATAATTCATAGAAGAAGATTATGCACATGGTCTATAAGCATACAAAAAGTAATAAAGACTCAGTGAGCCATGGCTGGTATAGCTCAGTGGATTGAGCACGCAGGCCTGCAAAGCAAAGGGTCACAGGTTCAATTCCCAGTCAGGACACATGCCTGGGTTGCAGGCCAGGTCCCTAGTAGGGGGCGTGCAAGAGGCAACCACACATTGATGTCTCTCACCCTCTCTCCTTCCCTTCCCCTCTCTCTAAAAATAAAATAAATAAAATCTTAAAAACAAAAAGACTAAATGAAATTTTAAACAAACGTAATCAGTCAGGAGAGTATATGAGAGGAGGTAGGGCTTATGGAAATTCTCACTCTACATAATCCTGATAACCCTACAGGAAGAACTCCATGTTTGTAATAAAGCTCTATGGTTCTAACTTCCTTTTCCCTTCTACACATATCCTTCATCTTGGCATGCCGGCCAGAGTGTGCATGTGGCTTACCATGTCTGCACAGACTGGGTTACAACCCCTTCTTTTTCCGAAAATAAATCCTTTTTGGTGATGAAACACCTATTTGATATTACTTTTCAGCTAATAAAAGATATCAAATAAAACAATATTTTCTTATTTTCACACATCAAAATTAAGAAAACATTCATTATCCTGTGTTAGCAACTCTAGTGGGCACTGAGTACCATGATATACTGTTGGTAGAAGTGCAAATTGACACAGCCTTTTTGTATAAAATTTGGTAGTCTCTAATAAAATTTAAAATGCAGTGTTTTTCAATTCAGTAATTCTACCTTTATGTAATCATCTTAGAGAAATACTTGTATGTATATGAGGACATACAAAGGTGTACTGTTTGCAACAGAAAAACACTAATTACAGTCAGTAAGTGTCCATTAATGAGAGTACAGGTAAATCATAGTACATCCTTATATTGGAATACTAATTAGCAGATTAAAAGATTATCTACATAATACAATGACATGAAAAATTTCCAAGATAAATTAATAGAAAAACAACTCTGCACATAATACATTAAGTCTGATTTCATTTATGTAAAAAAATAAAATCCTAAAAGAAACACAACTCTTTATAAGTGCACATACTATATGAATATAAATGTACAGAATAAAGTCTGAAACAAAACACACTGCTTAGAAGAATGATCACCACTGAAGAAATGTTAGAAAATTTATGGGGGAAATAAAGCTATGAAAGGAGAATTTTGCTTGTTCTTACTATTTGAAACTTTTATACCAGGAAAAAAAAAGCTGTGATATTTGAGAGGGAGGGGCTATATTTTTTTAAGAGTACTTCTGTGAAAACTCAAGAAGCAAACTGAGACTAATTCAGTGTTTGCTACTGAACTAATAGTCAGGAGAAAGCAAAACAAGATATCTAAGAATAAAGAACTGAGAATGCCTGGAAAGGAAAAGGGCTCAGTTATCCTGACTACATAAAGTTAATTTAGAAATTAAACATACCTTATGAGGCCTTACTGTCCTCATTTAAAAATGAGAATATAAAAATACCAATTTGTGTGGCTTGCTGTGAGGACAACACCATAAAAAACACTAAGCAGAAGTCCCTGACACGCAGCAGCAATGCAGTGAAGGCCCAACACAACTTCATCGTAAAATACATCCTATCCTTCTAGAATGTGAAGTCTTCTGGCAAAAGCCAGGTGTGGTCAGGCAAGGAAGAAGAACTTGTGGAAAAGACTGAGAATGTAGTAAGCTTACACATAAATGAACAAATTTCTTTAAAATTTCATGCCAGACCTAGGAGGAAAGAGCTTAAGTAGGCCATTTGGAGAGGAGAATGGCTAAGATCTAGAACAATAATAATGAAGGTGAGCAGGGGCTTGTGGCAATAAGTGTGGGTAACAGGTGTGATAAAGCCACAGATCAGTAGGTAAACTAGCGGTTAGTGAAGGGAGAATGTTAATTTCAGTACCAAGAACTCTGTCAATGAAGGACTTTGGAGAATTCCATTTATTATTAAAATAAGCTCAACTGAATAAATACTTCTGCAAGGCAGTGCCAAAATGTGAAAGCTTATATGTACAGAGCCAAGTGAAAATCGGATCCATTCTTTAAAGTAAATAAATGACCCAGTAACCATAACAGAAATGGTAGAAGGTAGCAAAAATACAAGAATAAACATGGCGTTTTCCTTGGCATCAAAACAGATGACACCATTAGTTGTGTCCTGGCAAGGAAGAGATGACCAATCCCAGGAAGATATTTCCACAAACAAAACATCACTAAATGTTACTTTAGCTCCTGTGCCAGAGTTGTCCAAAGCAAGCTGTTTTATTTTTGCAAACCCTGGGGTTATTTAACAAGGTAAAAATCAAAAATTAAACTGACCTTTGGAGTACCACAGTCACACTCTTCCCCGGGGTCCACCAATTTATTTCCACAGAAGGGAGCACTATAGGCTTCATCAGGCTTTGGAATGTTAAGAAGGCAGTTCCCTCCTTTATTTAAAGTTAACTTCTCAAAGTCCTCTGCACTGCAACTGCTGAAGTTCCTGGAACCTCTGTAATAAACACCAAGAAAAAGAGCTAATGTTACAGCAATTATTCCTTTTGAAAATTTGAAGTCATGCCTTCAACCAATAAGAAATGAATAGCTTATTTTTATGTAACCTTTATTGTATTAAGAAATGAATAGTTTAAAAAGCAGAAGATAAGCTAACCAAAAGAGAGAAATGAGAATTCTACTTCTAACAAATATAGAACATTATTTCAATTAGTATAAGTAATTACTATTTGGGTTACACTATAATATACCTCCATGAAAATATCTTCCAAACAATCACTTACCTTGAAATACAAAATCATAAATCTCATCATCAGAAGGGAGCTTAAAAGTTATCTAGTCCAATTCAGAATTAAGTTTAATTACCTTCCATAGTAAAAGATCTTCAAACATTTGAAGATAGCTATACATTTCCCCAATCTTTTTCTCACTCCAAAGGATAACCTTCACATGTTCCCCTCACAATCACTTACTAGGATGCACTACAGCCATCAAGAAGCGGAATGCACAGTGCACAAGTTCAGCGACAGTTTGAGGTTCAAAGGCCTTTTAGGATAAATCCTGAGAACAATGGTTAATAATACTTTGAAAGCTAGATGAGCATCTAGAAACTGCCCAACTTGAACTGTTCATGTGAGATTTAAACAAATGCAACTTTGATATATTTTACATGTTCAGGGTTAATAATTGTATTACTCAATTGTAGGGAACCACTTCACATGGCATGGAAATGGAGCTCAGCCCTCATGTGGAAAACCAGTGGGGTGCGTGTGGCACACAGGACCACGCCCAAGGAGAGCTTTTCCCATGGGGAATCAGGGTGGCATGGTATCTAGACTGCTGTAAGACTAGCTTTTGCTAAAACTCTCTCACCC
Source organism: Anoura caudifer (assembly GCA_004027475.1). Lineage (NCBI taxonomy): Eukaryota > Metazoa > Chordata > Mammalia > Chiroptera > Phyllostomidae > Anoura > Anoura caudifer. The sequence goes on along the minus strand of PVKU01008898.1, from coordinate 6,323 downwards.
TGAATTGAGGCAGCAAGGGCTTGCTGTAACTTCAAGTCTGTGCTAAACTTCCCAAGTATGGAGTGTAACCAGTTCAACCACTTTCCCCCATGATCTGCAACATCCTTCTCTTTGAAGTAATTAGCAACATTCTTTCCTTTGTTATCTGTAACAGGTAATCCTCTGCAGTGAACGTGTGCATAGTAAATGAGGACTACCCTCCATGTAATGTGTCCAGAGAAGCAATAAAAGCCTGGTCAGGCAGGGACTGGACTCTCTGGCCCTCTCTCTCTCTCTCTCAGAGAGTGGCCATGCTGTCCCTTTTTCTCCACAGGACTTCTTTTGTCCATGTATATTTGTTCATGAGCAGCCCCAAATACAAATATTGTGTATTTGTTCATTCACAATATACATGAATCCCGCTGGACAGGATCCACCACACTCAATAACTATCAAATGTTTTCAAATAATCCTACTGGCTCTTTTTACTTTTGAAGACTAGTTGGAAACACACTCATACATACGACGAGAATCTGTGAGAAATCTAAGTCACATCAAAATTTTATCAGGGCAGCCCTGACTGATGTGGCTCATTGGCTGGGCGTGGTTCCACAGAGAAGGGAAGGGTCACTGGTTCCCACTAAGGGCACATGCCCGGGTTGCAGGTTCAGTTCCCAATTGGGGCATGTACCAGAGGCAACCAATTGATGTTTCTCTCCTTCTCTTTCTCCCTCCCTTCCTCTCTCTCTAGAAATAAATAAAATCTTTTACAAAAATTTTATCAGGGGAATTTGGTGCCCTGAAAGAATCCCTTTTTCATCAGTTTGAACAATGATGCCAGAAGTAGCAGTGGGAATAAACACTGTTGCATTATAGTTTTTGAGGAAGCATTCCCATCTTTGTTGAGTCGTATACACCAGAAATCTAGAAACAGATCCCTTCTGTGAAACTGTGTTCCCTAGGCATACAGTTTACACTCTTCTTTGCTAACTGGCCCAGAATCTCCAGGGAAGTAGACAGGCCTGGCTCTAGGCTCTTGGGGAGGAAAACAGCCTACCTAGAACGTTTTGGTACTGTTAACTACTCTTGACAAAGAGGTCTTTCAATGTGGGATGTTGAAGGATTTTAACAGATTGACTGGCAGAGAAGAAACCTGTACAATCATCTATGACAAAAGAATGAGCAAAGATAGTATTTTGACTCACACAGAAAGTAAAGGCATGGCCCTAGGTTTCTGACAATAACAAAAACACTTGTTTTCCACATTCTTCTTTTTCTTGCTACTGTTTAGAAATACTGTGAGGAGTCCTTTTGTACAATATAATCCATTCAACAAATATTTTGTTAAACATCTCTTATGTACAGGCACTCTTCTCCTTTAAGGGATAGAACAGTAAATAAAGCAGACAAAAATCCCCAACACTGTGAAGGTGACATTCTAGTGAGTGAGACTATAAACTTAATAAGTAAATTTGGTAGCATATTAGAAGACAAGTGCCATCGGGGGAAAGGTGAAGAGGTGAAAAGGGATGACCTATATAGGGGGAGAAGCAATTGCAATTTTATTTATTTTTTTATTTATTGATTTTAGAGGGGGGAGAGGGGGGAGCGAGAAAGAGAGAGACACTGATTTGTTGTTCCACCACTTATTGATGCTTTCATTGGTTGATTCTTGAATGTGCCCTGACCGGAGATGGAACCCGCAACCTTGGCATATCAGGGACAACACTCTAACCAATGGGCTACCTGGCCAGGGCGTGATTGAAATTTTTAAAAGAGCATTCAGGACAGGCATTTCAAACATTATGACAACTGAGTCACAATTGACTATCTGGGGTGGGGAAACATTACAGGGAGAAAGAATAGCAAGAACATGAACCCTAAGAGTGAGGCCCAACCAGCATGCTCAAGGAAAAATAAAGCAACGAGCAGGGTTAGAGTGGAATGAGTCAATGAAGGAGTGCAAAAGATGCGATACCATCAGCAAAGATCAGGATAGGCCATTGTAAGGAACTGACTTTCTACTATGAGGGAAAGAAGGAGACTGGGGAGAGGGAGAAGGGAGAGAACGGCACAATGGAAAGTGTTGAGCAGGAGCCACCAGATCTGAATAGGATCACCATGGTTGCTACGCTAACCACGCTGGAAGCGCCTGCAGAAATCCACTGAAAGGTGATGACAGATCAACGTGACAGCAGGGGAAGCAGAAAGAACTGTCTGGATTATTTATGCTTTAAAGGAATAGCCGTTGAGAAGAAGAATGTGACAAAATAGAGAAGTCAAGGATGACTCTGAGATTTTTGTGCTAGAAAGAAGAAGTTATCATTAACTGACCTGGGGAAGACTGTGGGTAGAGCAGGTTTTCAAAGAGACAAACAGAACTAGAATTTGAATTTAATAGACATCAAGCGGAAATGTCAAACTAGAGTAATAATTATTTGAGAAACAAAGAAGACTTCATTTAAACAGAGGTTTGTAATTGTTATTTTACCTCCTATTGCTGACCTTTATGTGGTTAGTACAATACCTGACACATAGTACATATTCAATAATATTTTCTATAAGGATATATTAATCAGACAATAGCTACAGGAATTTTGAATCATATGTATATTCCTACACTTGAGTCCCTAATTTTAATCTACACAAATCCACCACTTCTAAACTAAACTAAGAGTATAGTAAGACTTCTAGATACAAAATAGATATACAAAGCCAATTTTTATTTTTATATAAGTAATTAGAAAGTGAATTTTTAAAAGATATTTACAACAGCATCTAAAAATATACAGTATAGAAACAACAATAAAAATTAAAATTAAAAAAATAAAAAATATACAGTATAGGAATAACACTAGCAAAAGAAATTGTATCTCTATAGGGAAAATAAATATTTTTTTTAATAAAAGGAATTAAAGCAGATCATGGGCTTGAAGACTCCATACTAAAAATGTGTTCTCTTTTTTTTAATTAAATTTATTCCTGACTGGCAAGCTACCTGGTATAAATATAAAAATGCACTAATTCTTCACGAAACTAATCTAGAGATTTAATACAATACCAATCGATCCCCCAATGACTTTTTCATGGAACTTGATAAGGTAATTCTAAAATTACAAAGAAAGTCACAAATAGCCAAAACACTTTTTTTCCAATTTTATTTTTTTTCTTTTTATCAAACTTACTGGGGTGACAGGGGTTAATAAGATTACATAGGTTTCCAGTGTACATGTCTCTGACACATGATGCATACTGATTGTGTGCCCAGCACCCAAAGTCAAATCATCTTTCATCACCTTATATTTCACCCCCTTACCCTTTACTCTTCCCTACCCCCTTCCTGCTGGTAACCACCATACCGTTTAAACAAGTAGATCAAAGTAGGAAAGCTAGCTTTATACAACCTATTATAAAGCCATGGGATTGAAGAAAAGTGCATTTTTGATGCAAATATACACAAACAAATGAAATCCAAGAGCCCAGAAACAGACACATACATTTATGGACACTTGATTCATGACCAAACTGACAATTAAAAGTAACAATGAAAAGAAAGTCTTTTTAATAAGTGGTGCCAGTTCAACCAAGTATTCATATTGGAAAAAACATCACCTCTACCTTACAAAATGCACAAATGGTAATCTGAGGTGGATTATGGACCATCAAAGTCAAAAATAGATGAAAAGTGGAAACAAGAATAGTATAAGAGTATCTCTGTGACAGTAAAGTTAGCAGACAATTTATTAAGTGAAACACAGAAAGGAACAGCCATAAAGGAATAGATTGATAAATTAACAACTTTTCACTAAAAGTCACCAAAAACATTATAAAGCCACCCTACAAATGAGTAAAGATAGATAACCCAATTTTTAAAAACTGGGGAGAAACTGAACAGTATCTTCATGCACACATAAAAAATTCCAATGACTCATAAATAACAGTAAGTGATCTGATCTCATCTCATTAGCAGGGAAATGCAAAGTAAAAGCACAATAAAATACCACTCTATACGCAACTTATTATTGAAGCTTAGAGTGGATAATATCAATCACTGGTGAGGTGGACAGTGGGCACTCACCACACCCTACAGTGCATCTCTGCCACCCGCCCCTGATTTTGGCAGTTGTTATGGTGGGCAGTTCCCCGTAACTCCCACCTCTAAGCTTTTCTCCTCAGGTGCAACCCAAAGGTACAGAGGAGTTAAATCCCAGGGGGCAACCATCAAACCAAAGAAAGATGGAAGCAACAAAAATGAAAATGTACTACAGCCACCTACATCAGAATGGACAAACATCACAAACACAAGGCCGACTAAAAAAAGCTGCAGCAACAGGAAACATACTGTACACAGCAGAGCCCCTTACACACGGGAGATACATTTCAAGTCCCCCAGCAGGTGTCTGAAACCGTGAAGAGTGCCGAACCCTAAATACACTAAATTTTTTCCTACGTGCACATACCTATGATGAAGTTTAATTTATGCATTAGGCACAATAAGAGATTAACGATAATAACTAATACTAAAATAGGACAATTATAACAATATGCTGTAATAAAAGCGATGTGAATGCAGTCTCTCTTTCCCTCAAAATCCCCTCCTGCACTGGGCTCAGCCCCTTCGAGTGGTGATGGGAGGTGATGCAACGTCTGCATGACGAGAGGAAGGGAGGTGGGCAGGCAAGACAAGGATGATTCACGTCCCAGGCAGGACAGAGCAGGACTGTGTGAGACTTGGTCACATTACTCAAACTTATGAATTGTTTATTTCTACAACTTTCTCTTTAATATTTTCAGACTGTGGTTGACTGCGGGTGACTGAAACTGCAGAAAACAAAACCAGAGAAAGCGAAACCGCAGATAAGGGGGACTACTGTAACTCTCTGTTGACCAACTCTATTCAATCTACCCTATAATTAGAGCTCAAAATAGGCAAAAACTAGAGAAGTTAAGAATACATATTTAGGTGGCAAAACTGTAAAGAAAAGCAAGGATAACAGTTAATTTTAGGGAAAAAGGTATGATAGGGAAAACCACAAAAAGGATTTCTGAGAACTGGTAGGAAGCGACAAGGCCTCAGGTGGTTACAGTGTTCACTTTATAAAAATGGGTTCAGCTATATACATTTGTTTAGCTAGATTTTCTGTATGTTTTACTTTTCACAATAAAAATGTTTTAATATATCACAAGTTGTACCAGAATAAGACCCAGCAAGAGTATCCCTGCTACTTCCCTTCCTGCAGCTCTGCTCAGTGGAATATGGTAAACTAGAAGGCTATATTTAATCAGGGCTGAGAAATCCTTTAGAAAAAAAAAGATGCATTTGCTCAACCTGATGGAGGTTGTCAGAGATAAGAAAGCTGACATGAGACATACCTTCTATAGGAAGCAATCATCAACAAGAAATCAGAATCAAAGATAAAGGTCACAGAGTGAGAGGCAAACCTGGGATGCAGAGCAAGCTTTCTCTGATTTAAAAAAAAAAGAGAGAAAAACACGAGATGATGCAACCGAAAACACCACCATTAACAAATCTAAGAAATTTATTGTCAACCGGTAGAGCAAGTAGGTCCATTTCACCCAAGAACAGGCCACAGCCATCTGTCCACCAAATCTTAAAGTGTCAATCTGACACGATCTTTGTCCTGCCCATTCCATCCACTGCCCAGAATACTTCTCTGTTCCAAGTGGACGTTAGTGGGATGTCCTCAGGAATGGCTTCCGTTTTCCTGAAGAGAGGCAGGTTCCCCCTCCATTCAGTAATGAAGATCTCACTTACGCTCTTTTTTTGCAAGGTGGAAAACCTTTTATTCTCCAAAACTTGGTATTCCTAGATCTAGGACATTCTTCCTTTTGCCCTCATTAATTTCAACTTACTATACAAACATATAAAATTTTTTTCTTTTTTTAATTATATTTTATTGACTATGCTATTACAGTTGTCCCATTTCCCTCCCTTCATTCCCATCCACCCTGCACACCCCCTCCCACCCACATTCCCCCCTTTAGTTCATGCCCATGTGTCATAAGTTCTTTAGCTTCCACATTTCCCACACTATTCTTGCCCTCCCCCTGTCTACTTTCTACCCACCATCTGTGCTACTTGTTCTATGCACCTTGTCCCCTCTCTCCTCCTCCCACTCCCCTGTTGCTAACCCTCCATGTGATCTCCATTTCTGTGTTTCTGCTCCTGTTGTAGTGATTTGCTTAGTTGGCTTTTGTTTTAGGTCTGGTTGTTAATACCTGTGAGTTTGCTGTCTTTTTACTGTTCATATTTTTTATCTTCTTTTTCTTAGATAAGTCCCTTTAACATTTCATATAATAAGGGCTTGGTGATGATGAACTCC